>JARVJN010000905.1:7706562-7717598 GCA_031763805.1 Argolebias nigripinnis | reverse complement strand
TAGATATATGCAGATATGTAGATGGGCATATGACTGAATAAGATTGTATATGTATGTATACTGTATATATATTTGTAAGTATGGGTATGTATATTTATGGAAATCTACTGCAAGGTCATAAATGTTAGTAGTCTTTATGCATGTATTACTGTTCTGTCATGTACTTTGCAGGATTGCAGACGGAGGTTGGGTGTGTTTGACTTGTGTTTTTTTGTGGATAATTGTTGTTTTGTTGTCTTACTTTCTGTCTTTCCTTTCTCTCTAAAAAAATCATACTGGTGTGAGAGGATGGCTGTAAAGGTGAGAAGGGAGGCCATCTATAAATGGAAAAAAAGAAGAAGAAAAAAAAACAGTGAAAGAAGAGGTGAAATTCCTTATCAGTATGATATATTTTTTTTAAAGGTGGATTTTGGGCTACAAGCCTCAGGACACATTTACAGATTGTGAACGAAGTGAACAAGAAAGAAAAAAAAAACATCTGATGTAGCTTCTCCCTTTTCTGTATCGAACACAACAGACCACACCTGCTATGAAATACAACCTGCTAATACTGAAAGAAAAAAAGTACCAAAGCCAAACCGTTTATTGAAATGGACAAAAAGTTAATTAGACTTGTAATGAAAATACTGATTAAAATGTTACCCTTGAATGTCTTTTGCTCAAATTGTTCCCAACATTGTAGAGTTCCCAACTCCCACAACACACTAAGTTTTAGGTCTTGAAAGGATCTACAGAAATTAAGTAAGTATGCTACCAGAAAGATTTGATCAAGGTTCAAATTATTGCCGTTCGCATCACATGTGGTACATGAGGTAGAACAAAACTGTATACTCAATGCCCCAGTTACACCCCAAAATAGCAAAAATGTACAGTAAAATATAAAAAAATGAAACAGTATATAAGCATCTAAGATATATGCTAAACAATAATAATGTAATACGTATAATATGGTGTATTATGTATTATGATAAATGCTATAGCATTTCTTGAAATAATCCATACTGCACATCACCTTTAATTCCAGAGTTTTAAACTAAGATCATGTCATATTTTCAAATTAGGAAGTTATAGTGGTTTTGGCTAATGCTTACAAAGAGTTATGCACAATCTCATACAATTTTCCACAATCTATGCTCCAAGTATGTGTTGTGAATGACTCTCAGTGAGCTCAATATTGCTAGAATTGACTCATTAATAGCCAGTTTTGTTTGCTAAGTCAAGTACAGTAGCTGTCACGGCCATCTTGTCTAGGATCGTCTTCAAAAGTTAATCAGTTGTTGTACAATGATTACTTTCTGAAAAATTTATTAACCTTTATTTAACCAGGCAAATCCCACTGATATCACAGACCTTTTTTGCAATGGAGACCTGGGCCTGAAGGCAGCCTAACATGCATGTTTTTGATTCTGTGGTAGTAAACCGGAGTACCCGAAGAAAACCCACGCAAGCACGAGAAAACATGCAAACTCTACACAGAAAGAACCCAGGTCCAACCGGAGATTGACTCCAGGACCTTCTTGCTGTGAGGCAACAGTGCTAACCACTGAGCCATCGTGCTGCCATTAAAAACATTCCACTGGTTCAAAGACGTTTTGCCAATACAAAGACAGAGTTGATTCCAATAGTAAAATCCCCTAAATTTACCAAAAAAGAATACAGGTAGTCCCCGACTTACGAGCGAGTTCCGTACCTACGGGCCATTCGTGTCAAAAATTCGTAAGTAGGATCACATAAATTTTTTAAAAATAAATAAATAGATGAACAGTACTGTACAGTTACCAAGCACTTGGCCTATCCTAACACAGTTTTTAAAGATGAAGAAGTGAGTTGAATTGTCTCCCTTTCACATAAAGGGAGCCTTGAAATGCCAAGCGCACATAATTATGTCAGATTAGTTAATACAATTTGGTAAATCAGAGAATAATTAGCACAAACAAGGAAGCATAAAGCAGCAGAAAGGTTAAGACACCCCCACCCTCCATGGGCAAACAGGATTTAGGCTGATAACGGATGAGCTGATTGTGACAGAAACAGCTAAATATATTGGCATCCATAGAACATCCATCCAGAAACTTGGCACCAAAGTTCAAGAACACGTATTGGCACCAAATAGTAGTATGAAGTCCAATGTTAACCACCTCCTTCCCCCAGGCTATGACAGGGACTCAGATTCAGATTTTGTCATGACAAAGGAGCTGCTGAGGGAAAACACGAGTCTACAAAGAGGGCGTGGGAGGATGGACAAAAGATGTGTTCTAGAAAAGACAGCAAGAGAAAGGGGGCAGAAAAGCTAAAGACACAATGAGAAATGTGACGTGAAGAAAGCATCAGAACGACATGAAAACAGATGTGCTGAAAACTGAAAATGATGGATGGACAGAGGAAGTGGGAGTGAAGGAAGCGTTGGCGCGACAGGTTGTTGAAAGGACTGTCAAACTGATGGTTATTAAGTTTGTCACTGCTCAACATCGAGCTCTTATCTAGTTTCTTTATGGTAAAAGTGCGTTGTCTGGTCAGTATCTTCATTATCACCTGCCGTTGAAGGTAAGGTGGTGTTTTTACTCGTCTGTGTGGGTGTGTTTGTCTGTCTGCACTATTAACATATTTCTGGAAACACAGAACACATTAATGAAACTTTCAGAAAGTGATCACTGAGTTAACATCTACACCTGATTACTTTTGGAGGCAACCAGGGGCGGCTGGCCAATAGGGGGAGCTAGGGCGCCACCCCACTGGAACTTCTGGACCATTTTACATTGAAGACTTAAAAAAAATAATAATGAAAATGAAATAATAAAATAAAAATATTTCGAAATATATGCGTATATGTTTTTAGTTGTGTAGGATAAATATTTTATGAGTAATGATGAGTTATATTGTTTGTTTCAAAAAACGTTTTCTGATTGGTGACGTATTTCCTGTTTTGGGGGCGCTCTGATCTTATCCATAGACTCTCGTTATAAATGGTGCATGCGCAGTTATTCCACGACGTTACAAAACAATGGGAAGATGCTGGGCGCAGTTTTCACCGCCCTGGACAGTCCAACGTGAGCTCTACGATTGCGTGTTTCCAGCTGTTTATTTATTTATTTTTATTTTTTCCTGGAAAATGAGCCATGCTGTCAGTGACTCAAGCAGGCTTGCTCAGGTAAATTTTAAATCATTGAAAGCCCTTTATCTAATGTCTATTTGCATTTCTGACAGATATGCCTCTCAAATTTTAGATGGCTGTTTGTGAAAAAAAGCCTTCAGCTGACTGTTTATTCTAAAAGTGACAACTGGTGAGTTTGTTTTTTTCTTTGGTTGTTTGTAGAGTTAGGTTGCCAGCTCAGGTTATTGTACAGTATTGGACTCTGATGGCTACATTTATTTTCAGCTTCCAGTTGTAAATACCACCTTGTTGTTATGGTTGCACATCATAACAAATGTCCAAAAGTTAAAAAAAAAAAAAAAAGTTTTCAGTAAAAATTCCTCCAGTGGCACAGCACCTGATAGGAAGTAATAATCCGAAAAAAGCAGTTTGCATCCAGAAAAAAGAGGAATTAAAGTTTTCAAAAGCAAAATCTCAGAATGAATGTAAGTGAGCTACTCTAACATGCAGCCACCTTGAGCAGTGCAATTCTGGAACTCTGCTCGGAGTATGTGTTGGAAGTGACTTTCAGCTACTACCACACCAAAATGTAGCTCACCATATGTTAAGTTGACCAACTTGTAGTCATTTTTGTGATTTCTAAGGTTGCACCGCTGTGGCAGCCATCTTAATTTGGGTTGTAACAAGTTGCAGATGTAGGTCCAGTGATTACGTTGAGTTGCATTGCAATGAATGGTCCATGAGATATTTTGCTAACACAACATACAAACACAAGCAAAACTATCATAGCCTTTGACTTTTCGCGTTAGGCAATAATACTTACAATTTAAAAAAATTGTCTCATAAATCAAGACAAGATCCCTGCACATGGCACAATATCCATAGAAAAACTATTGTTCAACAATCTATAGCAATGGCTCTCACAAGCAAAGAACTTGAATATCCTTTGACCTTGATTTATGACCTTGACCTTAGAGATAGCGTAATGAAAAGATTAATAGATTAATGACATGCTGTCTAGTTGTGGTACAAATGTGTATGAAGTCTTGTGAAATTATTTTTGAGCAGATCAGAAGTTATGGATGGGACAAAAGAAAGTTTATGAACATACAAACAAACTATACCATAATACGTCCGCCTTTCAGCTATCGTATCGAAAAGGACCTTACGATAATCGTGATGCTGCACGACTAATGAGCACCTCCATTAGACGACGGGCTGGAGACAGAGGTTCTTCCCATGAATGAATATACAGATACACAGAGCACTCTTTGTTTCTGCAGGTTTCTGTTTTTTCCTTAAACTCATATTCCTGTAAGGGGCCTCCTGTATGTGCCGCACAATGTGTGCCTAGAAAAGACGAAGGATGGATCTGTAAAAAAAAAAAAAAGTGCACTCTTTATTATCCCGTCTGAATTTCCACATTTTGTTCCTTTACATTGTAATGGAAATTTCTGAGGAAGCTGTAATGGAAGAAAACTTGTACAAATCTGATACCAGTAGAGCCGCTAACTGAAGGCATGTAGTCAAAGGAGAGCAGCGGCACTGTTTTTGACACCGGTTTCAAGCACAGTGGCTACCGTTACATCAGCAATGAAGAGAATATAAACTTTAGCAGCAGATGAAAGATTAATGGGATTAATCCAAGTAGATACTTTCGCCTGTTCGTCTTCCATTGTGTATTATACCTGCTGCCTTGTGTATTGAAATCAGAACTTAAAAGGAATGCCTGTTGAGGCGGTGGAGGGCGGCTTCTCTGCCAAAATAGACTTAAAATCCAGAAGTTCTGCATTCCACCATCTCTGCTGATTCCTCAGCTTCCAGTACTCAGAAAAAAAAGACATGAAGGAACTCCTTTCTGTTCATTTTTCTTCTGCTTGGAAAGCCTTTTGTTTCCTGGCGAGCCTCCCAATGTCAAGACGTTGGCTCTGTTCGCACAACGCCGAGGTGCCTAGCCAAAGGTTCGGGTCATTTTGTCTGTCAGTCAGGATAGAAATAATGGCGAGGATAAGGTTTTTATATTATCCAATCAAGGCCGTTTTCTACATGTGCACTGTTTCATTTGTATTTGGAAGTGTTAAGAACATTTAGATGGGTTCAGGAACTGTTGAGGTTTCTAACAAGGTCTCACTTTGGACCAAACTTTACAAAATGGCAATTCACAAGTGGTTTCAAAAGATTTAAAACAATACTCATTTAATAACCAACAGCCCATTTTTATGTTATCAAGGTTTTACCTTTCAAAACATCCATTCATACTTATTTGTACTTGTTTCTTCCTCTTTAGGGTTGTCTATCTTTAGTGATCAAATTGGTACACCCTTGGACCCATGTCCAGTCCATCGTAAGTCCAACAAAGAAACAAACAAAACACAACCATATTTGAAGGCGAAAGTTTTTCTAATCTTACTTTCAGTGCTCGATTAACTTTTTGGATTCAGTTTGTAAACATATATCGACATTCTTTTTAAAACAATTTATTAATTATTAATAAATGGACAATGAACAAATAAAATGGACAGTCAATCTTTCAATCATCAGCCATCCATCTGTCTGACCATTCGTCTGCATATGTTGTGAGCATAACTTGAAAAATGCCTAAGGTACCAACCTCCATAATGGTATGTAGGTACGTTTAGCTCAGAGAAGTTCCTAATGAAAACTGGGTTGCCTCATCACAATTCAAGATGGCTGTCACCATAAAAGTTCCTTCCATATTGTGATCATGAATACTAGGAAACATAAGTGAAGTATCGACTTCTATTTTGGCATTTGCTACATCTAGCCGTAAGAAAGTTTCCTTTCAAAAATGTGATTGCCACCCCGAAATCCAAGATGGCTGTTAACATACATGAGTACAGTATATGTTATCCTCGAGAGCTGGATAACTAAAAAAAACAACAACACATTATTTCCATTGCTTAGAAATATGGTTCCCTTAAATGATTGGGGCAGTCAAATTTAATGTATGGCGGCCAAGGCGACCATTGGTCACCACCCTGACTCTATCATTGCACCTGGTATGGAGGACATCTGTATGCTACTTGTTTTATTCAAGATTCATTGAAGACAGCAAGCAGCACAGACCAAGATAATCTGTAACGGGCCCACATCATGATACTGCCACCCTATTTCACATACTGGATAAAGATTTAGGCAAACCTTATGTATTTATCCGTTAACCAAAAAAGTAATGTTTTCATTTTGTAAAGGTCTACAAAACTTTTTTCATGAGCCTTCTGATGCTACACTTATGAACTAAAAAGAATAACGACTTCTTTGGGTTTTAGAATTTATGAAATGCTTTAGAGCAATCATTGATTGACCAGTCTCAAGAACAACAATGGTCTTCAATAACTACCATTTGTAAAAAGTGGATAAGTGGATTCCATTGGGTAGACAGATAGTTCTCCTTTCATTGTTACGCAAATGATACACAGATTTATGTCCTGCTACAGAAAAAGGACTAACTCTCTGGGTCCAAAGTTTTCATGTCTGGAGGACATAAAAGTCTGAATGTCTGTGAACTACTTAAAGTTCAATGAGGAAAAGACTGAGGTGATGGTCTTTGGAAGCTCCACTGAGACTCCCACTGCAGATGTTGGTTCTTTGGCCCAGCATATCAGGCCAGCTATTACAAACCTGGGGGTCAAAGTCAAGAGGAGCCAGTTGAGGTGGTTCGGGAATCTGATAAGGATGCTCCCTGGGTGCTTCCCTAGGGAGGTGCTTCGGGCATGTCCAACTGGAAGGAGACACCCAGGACACGCTGGAGAGACTATGTCTCTTGGTTGTCCTGGGAACACCCTGGAATCCCCCCAGAAGATCTGGAAGAGGTAGCTGTGGACAGAGATGTCTGGGCCTCCCTGCTCAAGCTGCTACCCCCGCGACCTGACTTTGCACCAAGCAGAAGAGGATGGTTAATGGAGTCAAAGTCTATGCTAAACTAAAGTTAGAAAATCACATCAAAGTAGAGGCAGCTGGCTAAAGTAAAGCAGATTTTTTTTCTCAGTGGCATTTCTAAACCGTAGTTCACGCCTTTGTGACCATTCGGCTGGGTTACTGTAACGCACTCTTTACAGGAATCAGTGATTACTGTATCTCTCAGCTTCAGAGGGTACAAAATGCTGCTGCAGGGCTTTTAACTGGCACATGAAAGTTAGAATACATTTCCCGTTTTAGCCTCCCTGCGCTGGCGGCCTGTACATTCTAGGATTCATTTTTGAATGGTTTGATTTGATTTTAAAGCTCTTCATGTACTTGCCCCACCCTATAAAGCTGGTATGGTATACAGTAGCTCTAACTTTTTGCAGCCAGACGAGCCTCAATGACTTTTGTTCCAAGGACCTCAGAGGGTCAAGTCTTGACTTGCATCATAACATTGTTCCCCTCTATACAGCGTTCCTATTTGCCACTTTGATTGTTTCTAACTGCTCCACTGCACATGATTTGCTATGTTTGCGGTCACTTGGCGACAGAGGGTGTTTCTCAGCCGGAAAGGGTAAAACAATGACTGGAAGGGTCATACTGCACTTCATTTATTAACCGGGGAGTTGTAACACAGTCTGGCTCAACATTACTCAGCCCTCGTCATTTCCTCTTTTGTTTCCTCATGATGAGCTTCATGAAAAAGTTGTTTTCTCGGACTGCCATCTCCCACGGAACAAAGGCGACGTGCAGGTACGGTGGGATTCAGACAGTCGTCATCGGTGATATCATGAGGGGAAGTTGTGTTGGTTAATCATGCCACTCATAAGTGTTTCCTTAGCGTGAATGGGGTGGTTAAAATGTTTTAATACTTTAAAAACCCTGAAGGTCTGTGCGTTGTCACCTGACTATGGTAAAGTGGAATATCTGGTCTGAATCAAAGCTCAAAGTTAACTAGAGAAATTGCATTTCCCGTGAAAATGCTGTGTGGATGTCTGTTGCCGATTTAGCTGAAAGCTGCTGGACAAGCTAAAGCTCACTTGGAATACACAATTTCTCAAATTCCAAAAGTCACCGCAGGAATGTACTGAATGGGTCGATGTTGCGATGTATGAATTGTTGGGAAAAAAGAAACGGCGGAACAAGTTACGTGCCGATAAACCATTCTGAGAAAAACTGCATCTCAATAATGAGAATGATTTAGAAACATTCACAGTTCAAGAAATCTTTTGGTATCCACCATAAAAAAAAAACCTTTTAAATCTCTCCATCCCTTCCTCTGTTTGTCTCTAAAAGGTACAGTGGTTAGATGACTCCATTAAAATCTTGACTTTTCCTGAGGAATGGTCTCATAAACAGCTGGGGGCCCCAGCAGGGACTGGGCACCACATAAAGCTAACTAAACACTCACTCCTGTATTCCACAGCCCAACACGAACGTTGGCGCTGTTCTCATTTGTACCATGAGACACCAAAGAATGCATAGTGGGGCGGCTAGCATCTCTTGGGACGCAATACGAAGGCTTGAGTCACAAACAGAAGAACGTCGTTAAAAGTCGTTTAAATGATTATAAAACTGTAATACACTGTTGCGTTCCCGGTATTGACTTTCATTGTTTTGATCCTGGAGCTGCATGCGCAACATTTCAAGTGATAGTTTAGATATTTTAGAGCGGAAGTTTAGAGAAAGGTTATGAACAAATAAGGTCTTACCTGTTAGGTTGTCGAACAGCTACAGTTTACGGCAGACTTGGGTAATATATATGGCTCGAGGGCTAAAAGTGGCCCTTGGTCGATCTCCTTCCAGTTCCAGAAATCTCCAGTTTAAAAGAAAACCACTTTAAAAAAAAGAAAACCTCTATTTTATCAATGAAACTATCAATGAAACTAGAGTGTTTCAATTAAACTTCTTGGACAAATACATACAAATCCTTCGGATTAAGATTGGCAACAAAACAAACAACTTTTTTTAAAAGTTATTGCACTTCCAGCACCAGACAGAACCTTAAAGACGCCAAAAGCTATGTTTTTTTTTTCACACAAAGCAAACAAATATCTTGTCACGAAAACCAGTTTGCAGAAAGTATGTTTTATTTCCCTAAACAGCGTCTGGAAGACGTTATTTTATCAGTTCAATTCAATTCAGTTTATTAATCGACAAATCACAACAGAAGTCGTCTCAGGGAACTGAACAGAAACATTCATATGTAAAGATAATAATTTAACATGATTTATCTGAGGAGCAGACTGCTTTGAGTTTAACTCCATCACAGAACTCTCATCTTGAACAAGAATGAAGGCAACAGCGGAAAGGGAAAAACTCCCTCATTAGGAAGAAACCTTCAGCAGAACCAGGCTCAGGACAAGCAAGTGGGTTTGGTAGGAATAGATACACAATGGCAGGTCAAGAATCACATGTTAAGATAGAAATAGTATCAAATGAAAACTATTCAGTTACTTGTTCTTTGTCTCTTGTAAAAGAGTTGTCGAGGCTCATCGAGACTAACCTGTATAAATAAAAGTTGAATGAAAAATTAGGCTTGTTCTTCCATATCAGCTACAATTCAGCTGTTTTTTTTAGCCAGTTTCAGCTGTTTTTCTGCAAGTTCTTAAGCAATAAGCATTCATACTGCATTTTTGCAAGAAATGCATTTTCTCTAGTTATATTTACATCTTGCCTAGAGTTTTGGAATGGGTTAGTCTGAGCAGTAACTAAAGCCCAGCGGGTTCTCAAGGCCCGGCAAAAATCCGTCATTACCAATGCCCATTGAAACTCTGTAAAACTGTCACTATCTGCTTTTTAAGTCTTTCTGTTTCATTTTTACCTGCTGAAGAGGGAGTGATAATGGTTTTACCCATGTTAGTGTGTATAGTCATTTCTCTGTACTGTTAGCAAAATATCTCATGAACCACTGTGTGAATTTGAATGAAACTCTCAGAAAGTAGTCGCTGGGTGTGCTCCTACAACAGCCCCCTTCAAGATGTCTTCCACAGCTTAGCAAACACAAAGCAGGATTAGCTGTATTTACAGATATTTAAACTGGGTGTGGTAGAAGCTGAGAGGCATCGAGTCAGATCAGGACCGACGTCTCCTGAGACCGAGCCACACGTCATTTTCAAGGTTTGGACCGAAGCAGTTGTATCTGCGTTTGTCTGCCGCCTTCATCTTTTTCTTTGATGTTAGACATTTGGTTCCTCTGACAGCTAGCAGCATCCGCACGTCCTCCTCGCCCACCCGTACGATTCCTGCATCTCGCAGCAGGTTTTTGACCTTCGTGGCCTCGTGTCTCAGCAAAGAAGAGCAATTTACAAAATGGGCCCCATGTTTTTGGCAGATGTCCGAACGTGACGTCGTTTCTTTTCTCTCCTTCTCCCTTGCTTTGCCGAGATAAGGGGATTTAAAGTGCTCTCCTCTTTGAAGGAACTGCTGATCAGTTCCCAGGTAATCAGAGGAAAACAGAGCTGTGTTCCAAGACTGGACCGAGCCGGCTCCCCAGGAACTTATTGGGGGGGGGAGGTCTCTGCCTCCTTTGATCTGCTTTCTACTATAATCATCGCAAATACTGAACAGACCCAGAGAATATTTATATTAATTGCATGCTATCAAAAGGCAGGAGATAATATTTCTGCCTGTTTGTGTGCATTTGTTTGACTGTTGTCAAAATATCATATGAATCCAATTTTAATGAAAGTACACATTGCCAATACAGATATATTCTATTGGAGATACAGCTGCAACTGATCAACTGTGGAGGGCAACCCAGTTCAAGATGGCTGCCGCCACCTGACTTTAAAAAGCACAAAAGTAGCTGATAGTGTCACAAACGTATTCTGAGCGCTAACAAGATATTTGTTTAAAATTTTACCAAGAACTTCTTCTTCTTTTGGCTTTTCCCTTTTCAGGGGTCGCCACAGCGAGTCATCCTCCTCCACCTCACTCTGTCATCTGCATCCTCCGTCCTCACTCCAACTACCTTCATGTCCTCTCTAACTGCATCCATATATCTCCTCTTTGGCCTTCC
>JARVJN010000905.1:7646346-7656468 GCA_031763805.1 Argolebias nigripinnis | reverse complement strand
GCCCTGGGGTGAACATCTTTTGCTACTTGGCACCTTCCACAAGCCTGACACCATTGGGCCACTTCGGAGGCCATATAAGGCCAGTAACACTGAGATCGTAGGAGCGCCAAAGTTCGCTCCACCCCCTGATGACCATGTTCCTCATGAACTTGGGTCAGAACATCTTCAACAAGTACCCTGGGTAACACCAACTGAAAAATGACCTCACCACCATCTGATCTAAATATCTTCCAATAGAGCACTCCCTCTCTCTCTACAAACCGGTCCCACTGACAAAGCAGAACCAATGTGGCAGAAGACAACTGCGCCCGCTCCTCTCTACTGGGGTATTGGCCTTTCCTCCAAAACTCCTGCAAGAGAGGATCGGCCTGCTGCAAAGCACACAGTTCGGCTGCAGTGTGTTGTGGCAAAACTGCCACAACCGCTTGGCGTGCTTCAACTGTCCCAAACTCCAAAGCTTCTCGCAAGGCCTGAGGCATAGCTGTTCCCGGAAGCATGGCTTTCATATCTGGTGGATCGGGTAAGTGCTGACGAGAAAGTGCATCAGCATTTACATTAAGCTGACCTGACCGATACTCTATCTCAAAGTCAAAAGAGGCCAGCTGCGCAGCCCATCTCTGCTCAGTGGCGGCCAATTTAGCAGTGGACAAATGACTGAGGGGATTGTTATCAGTATATACAATACATTTATTCCCTAACAAATAATCCCTGAATTTGTCAGCCATGGCCCACTTAAGGGCCAGAAACTCCAGCCTCATGGAACTATAGTTGGCCATGTTTCTCTCTGTGGGCCTCAACCCCCGACTAGCATAAGCAATCTGCCTTACCTTGCCTGCCTGCCGTTGGGAGAGCACAGCTCCCAGGCCGCCATGGCTGGCATCAACCTCTAAAATAAATGGCTGGGTAAAATCTGCATAAGCTAACACTGGTGTGGTAGTTAGCTTAGCCCTTAGACCAGGGGTGTCAAACTCATTTTGATCTGGGGGCCGCATACAGCTTAATCTGATCTCAAGTGGGCCAGACGAGTAAACTCATTCCAAAATGTCATAGAACGCACAGTAAGCCCACTTTTTTCTTTGTATTAGTGCAAAGAAGAAATAAATTATAAAAAATATTTACATTAATAGTCATTTTACACTTTTACTCAGTTTAACACTTATTTAAGACTTAAAACACATAAAAAAACTGATCAAAGTGATTACACAATGTTTTAAAACATTTATGCCTGGTTCCCACCGAACGCGTCTTGAGCATAAAAAATGCTCCCAACGGTGCGTTGGGTGCATTTTTGGCTGTTGGCTGCTTGTAACCAGAATCTGTTCACACTGAAGACGCGTCTGATGAAGCACAGTGGGAGGAGCATTTGGCTCCTTTTCCGGTCTGGGTTGTTTTTGTTTTCTGTACACTGAGCAGATGAAATCAGCTGTTTGTGAGCCTCCTTAACACTTGAGTGGGTTTTCCACAAGCCAAACTGCAGCTCCGGAAGTCTTTGTTAAGATTTTAAAAAAAAATTATGTTTGGGGTGATCGTACGCTCGAGCAGACAGCGGCAACTGCAAAAATGCCAAGTTTCTTACTGGAGGCTGGTTTCTTCATGGAGGCTTGTTGGTGTAAGTTTAAAAAGTCACAAAAAAATTCCCGTCGTCATTGCGTCATCACATAGCAGAGGCTCTCCCGATTGGTTGCTGCGACGCATGGAGCAGCCAAAGTTCAAATATTTGAACTCCGGCATCGGCTGCTTTGGACACGTCGCATGCGCGGAAAAGAACTGACGCACTCTGCTGCGCTGCTTGAACTGCTCAAAACACGCAGCGTCATATTTTGTCACTCCTCGCCGCTCCTCTACATAGACTTTGCATGTAAAGTGGCTGCTTCCGCTGTTCAAAACGCATTCAGTGGGAACTCGGCTTTAGTCAACAAACAGTTTTGTCTGCCTATGCTGGTGAAGATTCTCAATCATCCAGGGCATGATAAAATCAAAAAGGCGTTCAATACAAGATCAACTGGACTTTATTTGTTGCAGAAAGAAGTTTTGTCTGCCATTTGGTCAGACCGCCCTCTGCAGGCCTCTGCGTAAATGACATGTTGAGTTTGAAAACCTGTTGGTTAAACAGACATTTGATTTGGCCCCTTCCTTGTTAATGCATAAAAATGTAAACAAAAAAACTTCAGAGTACGGCTTTGATGCTAACGCTATTTGGCTAGCAACTACGTAGCTGGCTTTCACCGCAGCATCACTGACCTCTCGGCTCCGGGTGAAAACAGAAGGCTGTTTTTTGAGACCAACCAGCATTTCATTTCCCTTCTGTTTTCTCAGTTCTCCGTGCAAGTGGCGACGAAGATTATACTCCTTCAGCACAGAAACTTGCTGCTTGCAAACCAGGCACACGGGTTTCCCATTCACTTCCGTGAACATATAGGAAGAAGTCCATTTTTCTTGAAAAATCTGACACTTTGTGTCCACTTTTTTCTTTTTTGACAAGGACATTCCGCTGATGAGGGTGCCTGATTGCCCGTTCCAAGAGAAAAAAGCGGTACAGATATCATATATAAACACGGGTAAAGCGATTGAACTCACTAAAGCACAGCGCCCCTGGGTCCTAGAGGCACCCAGTTGGACAACATAGGAACTGAATAAAACACAGCGCCTCTAGTGGACAACATAGGAACTGCAGATTTTAAAGAAAATAACGTTTATTCTTTTTTTAAATAATTCATATTTATCCTCGGGCCGACTAAAACCCCCTGGCGGGCCGGATTCGGCCCGCGGGCCGTATGTTTGACACCCCTGCTCTACATTGACCCTAAGTGAGAGAGAGTGAATGGTTATTTGTATCGTTTGTCTCTATGTGTCCCTGAAATGGACTGGAGACCCGTCCAGGTTGTCCCTGCGATGGACTGGAGACCTGTCCAGGGTGTCTCTGTGGTGGACTGGAGACCCGTCCAGGGTGTCCCTGCGGTGGACTGGAGACCCGTCCAGGGTGTCTCCCACCTCTCCCACAGTGACTGCTGGACATGGGTACCAATGACCCCTGGGACCCTAAAAGAACGAAGCAGGTAAAGATAGATGGATGGATGAATGAATGGCTGGATGGAAAATCTGTAAATTTTTCTTACTTTCCTTCAGCGCTAGCAAAGTTAATTTCAATACCAGATGGGAAATCCAGATATCCAAATCTCTTTTAAAGGTTTTCTCTTTTAAAAATGACATCAAGAAGATAACCTCATTAGAATTCCTTAAAAATAGGATTCAAACCAATTTTCTGGGGGTTATCTCCATTAGCAAGACAAACCTTTGGAACCACCCATATCAGATCATCCAGGTATCAAAATGTAGCCCAAAAAATATATACTGAAAATCTGCTTAATTTTGACAAAATCTGACTTGATCCTTGATTTGATGTGATGGGTCACATTTATGGCTAAGCACAGACAGACAAATTGTGTACTTTTAAAAGAAAATAATATTTTATGAGATTTTTTGCACCATTTCAAGTTTAAAAAGTAAGACTTTATTCTTTTTATAACTCATAAGGTAACTGAACTACATAAATTCATCATCATCAGTCATTTGAACTCTAGAAATCAAAACAGTCACAATTGGTTAGCAGCATAGCTATTTGCATCTAATCTGTGGGCGTTACACTTTAGAGTTTATGAAACTTCCGACAATCGCAATGCATGCAGTTTTCTTGCATTTATTGCTTATGACATCCAAATAATTTATTCTAATCTTGTCTACACTCATGCATGGGTAAAAGACAAGTCCTGATAGAAAAAGCCATACAGACAGCATTGTACCAAACTCATTCACCCACTCATTTAAAGTTTAGGGCAGCCAGTTATACCATGAAAAAAGGCAAAAAAGGCAAGAAAAATACAAGTCCAGAGACTTAATTAAATTAATCTTTTATGAAACGGAGAAATCTCTGTTCCATAAATCTACCTTGCTGCCCTATGGAGCACAGAAAACCTAAAACTCAATTTGTAGACGTGCCAAAAACACTTGCCAATGTTGAAAACTCGAATGTTGACGCAGTTACTATCCACATGCTTCAAGAAAGTAGAACAATACATCATTAGCGGACATGTGAACACAAACATCCATATGCTTGTGCAAGCAAGCACACGGCGGTCAAAGCTCTGCCAGTCATGGATAAATTTATTACTGTCGGCTGTGCGGCAAGACTTTTCTTGCCCATTGACATTTAATCCAGATATCAGGTTCCACGGGGAATATGGGGTACCCGTGTGTGTGTGTGTGTGTAGCCCTCTGGGCTCTTTTTGTTCTGCCAGATGCCTGAACTTATTTTTTTCTTTCTCAGGGAAATGACAACAAGCGCCAGGGAAATTTCACATGAAATTATTTGCAAGTCATTTTTTGGAAAATGTCTGTCTGAATTTGCACGATGCAGGAATACAGCGCAATGAGACAAAGCAGCGTGTCTGTGGTCGTGAATGAAGCATTTATATTGGGATGCTCTATTCTGGGCACCGGACAGGCCACTGGTGGGCCTCCTGTTACCCCCTTTTAGTAGCACACACACAGAGGGTTCTGTTGATTTTGGTTGGACCAGCGTCATCACGCAGCAGGAACACAACCTCAATTTCAGGGTGGATACTCACGTCTGTCTTCCTTTTTGAAGAAAGGCTGAAAGAATATAGGTGATTGCTGCTGCCAGAGGTCTACTGCGCCAAGATGGTTGCCACTGTTCTTTTAAGTCAGAGAGGGCATTAGGATGCAAAAAATAAAAGTTTATGCCAAATTTATGGGAAATTTGTTAGACTATACCAGTTGGAATTTGAAATCTAACATGGAAAACTGAAAGAACCTATTTTATCTAAACTCTACCTGCCATTAATAATTATTTCTCATGCATAGTTAGTCTCAAACATGTGATTTGTAGTCAAGTCATGCTGTCCTGGAAATTCCCAGTTTGAACGTTCCACGGAAGCGCTTCTGCTCCGTGTGTGACTCAGCCGTCACCGTTGTTCTAATGATTGCTAACGCTGCTGGACAGTTAAAAGTGCAACAAGCAGCAGCGTTTTAAACCCAATGTGTCATTGTCAGATTAGAGTCAGTAATTGGTGAAATTTCCGTTAAACTCACGAAAATTTGTGGTTTCCCTTTCAGGCTGCCAACATGTGCAGGTCCAAGCAGTTCTCAAAAGCTAAACTATTTTCCCGCAAACCTTCAACCCTTATGACACTGGCTACATTGTATTTTTTTAACCTGTTTTTAATGGGATTTGCACAGTTTGATTTTGAATGGCTGTTAATTCTGGAAAGAAACAGGCTACGTAGGTGAACATTTACCAGACCTTGCATCAGTAGCTTACATGATCTGTCTGTCACTTATGAACAAACTGAATCTATTTAATAAAACTGAATAAATATGATGGAAGATATCAAGATGCCAATAATTAAAAAAAATAGCTTTAAATATTTAATAAAAGAAATGCTAATGTGTGGTCAGACAAGCCTAACCAGGTCAACGACATGCTAACATATGTTGGCTAACAACAAAAATGTTCACCATCCTATTGTAGTGTTTAAATTATTATAGTATATAATAGTTGAATAAAATGCATGTTTGACATCCAAGTTGTATAGTTACACTTGTATTGATATCCATGGTGTGGTTTAAAAATGCTAAACTAGCATAGCGGTCTTGTTTTGAGCTTGGTGTCGGAGATAAGGAATGTTTCTCTGGTTAAAATCAGAAAAAGCGCAAGGAAGTTTGCAGACTACAGGAACCATCTTTCTCTGGTTAAACTTGTTTACCAGTTTGAGCATGAAAGTTTAAAAGTCTTGTTTCCCATTTTTGGCCTTTGTACTCTTATTTCATTTTATTCTCAGTAAAAAACAAATGTTGACGCATAAAAAGGCGCTAAGTCAAGCTAATGCTAGCTAACGGTAACGGATGAACATCATGTCTTGTTAATCTCCCATTAATTCTCAATCACGCTAACTAAGCTATTTGGACAGCTCATCCTACCTCTCTTTGCAGCAATTATGGGATAAGAATAGTCTGAACAGTACAGTTACTAATGGTGTACCACAAGGCTCAGTTTTAGAACCCATGCTTTTTAAAATTTATATAGTAATGTAGGTCAAAATATTCTTTACATCGTTGCATCTCTATGCTAATGATACAATTACTTATTGTCAAACTAACACAATTGTCAAGGTTTTTCAACTTCTACAGTCTGCATTTTATATCATTCAGTCAGACTTTTGTCTCAAACTGGTCCTAAATGCTGATAAAAACCAAAGGGATGTTGTTTTCCAACAGAAAGTTGGTGCCAGCAACTCTTCCTCCTATCTCATCTATGCATGGTGTTCCTATTTAGTTTGTGGATTCTTAGAAATACCTGGGAATTTTAGCTGAGGCACATCTCTTTTTAAGCCACGTGTCAAAAACTTGTTAAAGAAATTGAAATTGGGTTTCGTTTTCAGAAATAGATCTTGCTCAACTGAACAACAAAAAATGCCTTGTAGCTGCTATTTTCCTACCATTAGTTCATCATTTACATGATTGTTCCTACCAACTCCTTGCAGATGTTGGATCCAGTCTACCATGACATGCTAAAATTCCAAACTGGTTGTAACTACCATACCCATCGCTGCACCCTGTACTGTACTCATTGGTCAGTTGTTCATCTACACGTATACTCTCACACTGGTACATTGTTATCTTTAAATCACTCCATGGTCTGCTACCTTCTTGTATCTCCTCCCAAATTTCATGTCATCAGTGCAGTTACAGCGTGCGCTCTCAGGCCATTTTTACCTGCAGCGTCTCCACATTGCAGACTGATCTCTGCAAAAAGGCCTTTTTTGTTCCTGTAACCTGGAACACTTTACAAAACTTTGATCTCTCTAAGGGATTTTAAATAATCGATAAGGTCAATAGAAAAATCAAAGCAAATATGTTCATGTTTTTAGTATTTTACCTTGCTTTATAATGCACCTTGATTTTATTGCTTTATAATACAACTTTTTTTGTTTTAATTGCATTATTGTCTGTGCAATGCATCTGTCTAAAACAGGTCTCTCACAAATGAGTCATTGTGATACGATTGTTTTAACTACAACTCTTTCCTGTTTCAGTTGAAGAAGTAGAAAACAAAACATCTACAAATAATACAATTGGAGTGTTGAAAAGGCGTTATTATTGATTATTGCATTAGTTTCAATAAAACTCAATTTACATACTCAAACACTTCCTGTCCGGATATTAAGCTGTCCCTGGGATCCCTATTCCAAATTTTTTTCTTCCTTTTCTTTGTCTAGTTTTCTCTTTTCATCTCTTTTCCTCTGTCCTTTCCATTTTTTTGTCCCTTTTTTTTTAGGTGGAGCTGTGAGCAGGCACTTCTATGCTAAAACTGCCCTGTAGAGGGTGCTGTCCCTTCCCTATCTGGTTTTTGATTTGATTTGATGTTTATTTATTCATTTTAAAAGAACAATACAAAACCGTTTCATCAGATACAAGAGTACAAGTAGGATAAAATGAAAGGAGTAGAAAGAAGTGAAAGGAGCAGAAAGAAGACATACATCAATTCTATTTTGTTTATTTCTATAGCTCTAAGTCACAACAGAAGTTGTCTCAGGGCACCGTACAAAAACATTCACATACATAAAAAGCCAAACTAATAAAAGTTGTATATTTAAGGAACCCAGCAGATTGTGTTGAATCTTCACTTTGTGGCACTCACTCATTCTGAGCGAGCACACAGGCAACAGTGGAAAGGAAAATCTCCTTTATTTTATATTATCTTTACATTATTGTCATATTATATTTGTTTTCATAAATGAAACTAGCATTCATTAAAATGATGCACATATTCCGCTGCTTGTACATCAATGTTTTTTAGCAAAGCTCTCATAGGGTTGAGTGTAAGTTTAAAGCACAAGTGTTGCATAATGTGTAGCACACTTGCCTAGCTACTGCCACACCAAAAATTTAGCTTAATATTTGTAAAACTGGCTTCATTATAGCCATGCTTGTAGTTGCTAAGCTGTGGCAGCCATCTTGAATCTGGTTGATTCCAACCTGAGTACGGTAGTTGCTCCAAACTCATTACGCCGATAAATGTGTGCATACATGAATGTGTCTTCTTGTTGTTCTTGTACTGCAATGGTTGATGTCTGGATCTTACTGCAGTCCACAAAATATGAGGTTTAAGGTCCTAATGTTCAAAAGTAAAATTACATTTAACAAATTGCTAAATACTTTTCTTTGCCATAAGTTTTATGGCAACCCACAAGTCAGCTATCCATCCATCCATCCATTAGCTTTTACCTGCTTCTTCCATTTTGGATCACAGGGTTGCCGGTGCCCGTGTCCAGTAATCACTGTGCGAATAGCGGGGTACACCCTGGATGGGTCAGTCCATCACAGAAACACATAGAGACAAACGAGACAAACAACCATTCACTCTCTCACTCAGGGACAATTTAAAGTCACCAATTAGCTTAACATGCATGCTTTTGGTCTGTGGATGGAAACCGGAGACCACGGAAAAAAATCCACACAAGCAGAACATGCAAAACTCCACACAGAAAGATCCCATGTCTAACCAGGGATTGAACCCAGGACCTTCTTGATGTGAGGCAAGAGTGCTAAGCACTGAGCAGTCGTGATGCTAGCCCTATGGACTAAGACTGAGAAAACATGCAGTCTGAGAGCGAAATGCTCTGTTGGGAAAATGTGGAACAGTAAAATCTCGAATGTAAGATGGAACTAGGTTGTTGGGAGCTTTGTAGGTTAGAAGTAAGTTTTTGACTTCAATTCTAGATTTTTTGGATTCAAGATTCTTTAATTGTCATACACACCACATGTGGTACATATGTGGAACGAAATTGTGTACACAGGGTCCCAGTTATATCCACCAAAAGTATCAAAATGTAAAAGAAAAACAGTAATCAATTCTAATTCCCCATTTGCACTGCCTCTACACAGCCCCAACTATGGGCACTGCGACACGGAAAGAACCCTTTTGCATTAATACTTAAGTTACTATTTTAGCTGATTTGAGTCCTCTTTTCATCCTTGCTTCTTCTCTGGTGGGACAGAGCAAGCTCAGTCGAGCCGAGTCTGGACCGAAACGTGAATTCTGGACTCTGATTGGTCAGGGGGAGGAGTCACTAGATCAGAAACTTTTCACTGATCTGCCATTTGCAATTTCTCGGGACCCGGCGCAGCGGCGGAATCTATTTTTAATATTTTAAAAACAATCATGACAATACCGTGTTTAATTCTGAAGTCCAGGCTTTTTTGTGTTTGGTGACAAACGAGCGAGCTGAGTCACCACGGAGGATCATACAAGCTGCTAACCCGCGAAGCACATGAGGACGGACCCCGAGCCCCAGCCTCGCGTGCTCACAAAGGCCGGATTCCGAGCCTTAAAGAAGAGATACAGCCTTTGGTACAACTTTATTCTAACCCACAGATGTACAAATCACAAAACAAGAATTAAACTTTAAATTAAAGCTTTAAATTAAAGCTAAACTTTAAATCAAAGCTAAAAATAATCTGTATACAAGAAAAAATTCAGTATACAAGAAAAAATAATCTGTATACAAGAAACAAAACCACAGTGAGTGCAAATACATCAAATCATGAAGAAAAATATAGATATCCTGATGCATGCTGAATTATCCAGGTAGAAATATCTAAAAAGTGAAGTCTGGTCCTCTGGACAGTCAAAAAACAAAATGTAGAAACATTTCTTCTTTCATGCGGAAGACCTTCTCAGTCTGAGGTGATGCATTCAGCTCAGTTTTATAAATAAATATTTGTTTATAAGACTGAGCTGAATACATCACCTCAGACGGAAGAAGTGTGATGGACACATCACACAGAGGACAGATGGACATGTCACACTGAGGATAAATTGACACGTCACACAGAGGACAAATGAACATATCAAACAGTGGAAAGATAGACATGACACACAGAAACAAATGGACATGTCACTAAGGCTTTGACTACTCGAGCAATCGACTTAATCGATTACTTGAACATCTATCGAGTTTTTTTAATTTCTAGTCGAGTAGTCGTAGTGACGCTATCACGTTGCAGTTACAGAACAGAAAATGAACCAACTTCCTGTTTGGA
>JARVJN010000905.1:7506585-7516664 GCA_031763805.1 Argolebias nigripinnis | reverse complement strand
CATTAACATTAGTATGTTTTGTATATAAAAGTAGCCCAGTTGTATTTGAAGTATTTTGCTACTAAAAGTTTCAGATTTTCTTATAAAAAAATAATAAAATAAGCAAAAGTTCCTCAAGCTTTCTAAACAGTTAGTTTAATGGTTGTTTGTTTCAAAATCTAAAGGGTTTGTTTAAAATGTTTGTACATTTTTTTTATATACCAGTACTCTCATTTTCAGGTATGTTTCTGTATTTTGTCATTTTTATAGATTTTTTTATATATATTTTATTACTACCTAACTATGACATACAGTATGAATCACATAGTGTTAAAAGAGACACAGCTTTAACAGTTGTCAATATTCAGGAAATATTTTTCTCTTGCATTTTTACTTTGTGAATCCACATCTAGAACAGAAACATTTAACAGTTTAATAGTTCATGTAATGACGTTCACAACATGACCCATGTGAGTCTAACAAGGTTGAGTCAGGTCCTCTGGATGGATTCTTTATGGTTGTCTTCTTTGTTGAAGAAAAAAGTTTGTGTTCCTTCTCCCACTAATTAACGTTTGTCCAGAGCCATGAAAATGTACATGAAGAATTAAATTAAAATAACATAGTAATGTAAAATAATATGATGGATTAAACAGCAGCCTGAACCTGAGTCTGAAGTGAGCAGATGGGTATGATTACAGCAGCAAAAAGGCAAGATCCGTCCATTCATCCATCCATCCATCCATCCATCCATCCATCCATCCATCCATCCATCTTGATGTTTTTGTCCATGGATTCACTTATGCCAAAAGAAATATGTGACAAAAAACAGACGGTTCAATAAAATAAAAAAACGACTGAATAAAATCTATCTATCCTTTTATACCCTGAAAACAAATTCCATTCATCACGTGAAATTGTGATGACATACTTCCGGTTAACAAGCATGCTTGTTAGCATGTTAACATGTTTCCAAGCATTTTTTTTTTGTGCAGCAAAACAACTTGCACTCACGTGCACTGTAGTAATATTAATCTTATAGAAGAGCAAAAAGCCCTTGAAATTAATTGAAATCCTTCAGGATTGCAACACATGACAAGAAATCAAGATGCTTGGATAAGAAATATATCTGGAGAGTTTCTCCTGATGATCCACCAAGGCCATGGAAACTGAAAGAATGTGCATCGATTTATAGTGCACACTTTATCTCAGGTACAAATAATTAATTATATATTAATTTTGTGATGGGGGATGGTGGTGCAGAGGCTAGAGAAGGTGGGCTTGTAATCGGAAGATCACTGGATCAACTCCCTGTACCGACAACATCAAAATGTGGCACCCACACCTGCCTCCACCCTCATTTGCCCCCACTCTGTGACCTTGAGCAAGGCCCTTAATCCCCACCATCTGCACCCCGTGTACCCTAGACAGCAGCCCTATGCTCCACACAGAGGGCTGGGGTAGCTCAGTGTTCTGTGGTTGTGTCAGGAAAGACATCTGGCGTAAAAATAATTGCCAAGTCTTCATGTGAGTTAGTTTGTTGTGCCGACCCCTTAAAAATGGAGCAGCCGAAAGAAGAAGAAAAAAAACAACAACTTTGTGATCTTTAACAAGTGGATTTTTAAAGATTTATTGTAGACCCTGTTTTATGATGGTTTATCTAAATCTGTGATAAAACATCATTTACAAAATATTGTTGGCCATGGCCCATTTTGACATCACTATCTTGAAAACGTATCTTGTGCTTTGTTGATTGAAATGAGTAAATGTGCTGTGTTGCTATTATTTGCCACCAAGTTGATGCATATCTATTATACAAATTTGCCCTGTCATCTTTAGAACTCAGCTGCCCTTAACAAAAACTTAAAGGCAGGAGCATTTGTTTTACCCATGTTTAGAATAAGCCTTTTACCAGCATTATATATGATATAACGAGCTTATATTCCCCTTACAGGTTCAAAATCCGATGATCCTAATGACCCCGACTACATGCCCACAATCTTTGACATCCTGCACACTCCAGCAGTCTGTTTATAATGTGTTCTTTGCACAAATGTTTTCAATGGAAGCATACATTACCAGTAGGCTACGGCTAATCTGTTATTATTTCATGGTGTCAATACTGTAAGCCATAAGTACTTAATAGTTCATGAATTTCAACATTTACACAATTACTTACATTGATGATGATAAAGTGTCTGGCAAAAATTTACTAGCTCAGCAAACAACATTCATTTTTTATTATTTTAATTTTTTGCCTAGGCTGCAAAATCCCTTTGGTAAGTATCTCCAGCAGAAAATGTACCTCAGGGAACCAGCATTCTTACATTTTACATGAATAAACTGTGTTCTGTGAAGTCATGCATGATGGTATACATGCTGTTTGATAAATGTATATTGTGATTTAAATTCCAAAGTACACTATGAAGTATTGCTTTGTCAACACTTTTTGTTGTTGTTGTTGTTCTCTATAATGTTAATTATTTATGTTCTCAGGATTTTTTTTGGGCAGCACGGTGGCACAACTTGTAGAGCTGCTGCCTCTCAGTGAGAAGGTTGCCAGTTCAAATACTGGTTCGGGAGTCTTTCTGTGTGGAGTTTGCATGTTCTCTCTGTGCATGCATGGGTTTTCTCCGGGTACTCTGGTTTACTCACACAGACCAAAAACATGCATGTTAGACTGATTGGTAACTCTAACTTATCTCTAGGTGTGAGTGAGAGAGTGAATGGTTGTTTGTCTCTATGTGGCCCTGTGATGGACTTGCGACCTGTCCAGGGTGTACCCCAACCCCTCGCACAGTGATTGCTGGACATGGACACCGGTGACCCCCGTGACCCAGAATGGAAGAATTGGGTAAAGATAATGGATGTATGGATGGATAAAAGAAAACAAGCTATAGTAAGAAAAGTTGTTGAGAATGCAAAAAGGCAATATTGGAGAAACTTCTGTAACACTGTAGGGAGATAAACAAAAATTGACACCATTTTGAAAGTAATTAAAAGAATGAATGGCATAACAAAAGTCAAGTCAACTTTATTTAGAGCACATTTAAAACAGAAACTGTTATCAAAGTGCTTAATAACAACAACAACAATGGGAGTCAAATGAATTTAAAAATACCAAACACTACTGATAACACTGAAGAAATAATAAAATTATTTAAAACATAGAAGCACAGAACAAAAAAAACACTAAATCAACTCACACTGTGTGAAATGCCTGCGAGAACAGATGAGTTTTTAGTAGAGATTTGAACTGAGGAAGGGAAGTGGCCTGATGTTGGGAGGCAGGTTGTTCCAGAGTTTGGGGCCCATGACTGAAAATGCCCAATCTCCTCTGAGCATCAGTCTTGTTTTAGGAACAGCCAAAAGCAGCTGATCGGACAATCTCAGGGAGCGTATGGTTCCAGTAGCTTGGAGAGGTAAAGGGGTGCAAGGCCATTTAGGCATTTGAAGGTCAACAGAAGAATCTTAAAGATTATTCTGGATCGCACAGGGAACCAGTGAAGGGAGAACAGAACTGGTGTGATGTGTTCAGACCTGCGAGTTCCGGTTAAGAGTTGAGCAGCAGCATTCTGGACGAGCTGGAGACGTGAGATGGAGGCCTGGCTGACCCCAGCATACAGTGCATTACAATAGTCCAAACGGGTCATGATAAAGGCATGGACCAGTTTCTCACGGTCAGGTCTGGACAACACTGGCTTGAGCTTAGCTACCTGTCTTAGTTGGAAAAAGCTTTTTTGCAGAACAGAATTGATTTGTTTGTCAAACTTGAAATCAGAGTCTAAAACCATCCCGAGATTTTTACCAGACTGCTTAAGATATGGCTGAAGAGAGTCCAGGTTGACAGGATCAGAGGTGGCAGTTGTGTTAGGGCTAAAGACAATGACTTCAGTCTTCTCATCATTGAAACTTAAAAAATTTGAAGCCATCCAGGCCTTAATGTCATCCAGACATTTTAAACTACATCAAAAACTTCTGGATTAAGAAAAGCCAAAACCTTTTTCCTGACATTGTTTCCAGACCTAGACTGAACCTTAAAAACTCAGAAAAGCAAGTACAGTATACATTTACATATTTAAGCTAACACTAGGGATGCACAATATTATCGGCACAGTATCGGTATCGGCCGATATCGTTAAAGTTAAATATCGGACATTCCGTCAAAATAACTCATCGATATAAAAGGCGCTGTTTTTGTATGGCAAACCAGTGACAAGGATGCATGCGGCCCCAACACAGCCTCCATCCAGAATGCAAGTTAGTGATCACAGCGGAGAGAAAAATTCAATATGTCGGCGGTGTGGAAGTTTTTTGTTGTTGTTGATGATGTCGGATTCCGAAGATTTTTGGACTACTTTGATTATCGCTACATTGTCTCCAGTCTGAGAGATTTTTCCGACGTAGCCTTACCCGAGTTACAAGCCATCATTACTGACGTCATTGAGAAGCTAATAGCCTATAGCACTTGGGTGAGTTTTACCACAGACATTTTGACGTCACGTTAGCCCCGTTAGCATGATTAGTCTTACAGCACCATGGATAGACAAAAACTTTGAACTTAAAAAGTATGTCATTCATGCACAGGAGTGCAGAGGATCCCTCACTGCAGCTAGGAACCTGGAACAAGTCTCCACAAGTGAGACAGCATCACAGGTGACTAATGCTAGTAAACAACATTTAACACTTTTCATTATTATAAAGTTAAAGTGCTTTGCATATCAAATGGCTTTTACTGAATATATGTCACCAGCTCTTACAGCTGTTGCACAATTTTTGTAGCAAATAAGCCTAAACAAGAGGCTATGTTCTGACAAAGGAAATAATATAAAAGTATTGTTATCAGCAAAAAATCTAGTATCGTGCATCCCTAGCTAACACACATATTGTCTCGAGCCGGTTTACAAAGAATATGTCTTCTAGAGTATTGAGGAGACGTTTTTAACCAAGCATGCTAACTTTGCTACAACAAGATAAAGCCTGAAATAAGTGTTCCAGATTATCTTATAGAAAATCTATATTATTTCTTTATGCGACCCTTCAATTGCTTTAAATACCTTGATTTGGCCCTCTGGTAAAAAACGTTGCCCAGCCCTGCTTTAAACCGTAAAACAAACTTCCTCAATGACAATAACTGCAAGATGTTTGGCCCTGAGCTCTTGGCATTCAAAAACTGTGGCCCCTTGAGCAATTTAGTTGGATACACTAGTGAAGATTCCCAGTAATCCATAACGAACCTGTATTGTAAGGCGCGATAGGGCCATCCGAATACTGTATTTATCTAGCTTTGCTCAGCTTTATAATTCAAACCCCACGCTCTTCTTTGAATTGAGAAAGCTCCTCGGATGAGAAGCGAAACGTCTTATGTTACAAAATACAGACCAGTTCTTTTTGTCTTCAACCTTCTTGAATTTAGTTGGATAGCTTTGGTCTACAGTTTGGTTTGGGTGTAGCAGAGCCTGATCCCCGTCAGATAATCTGACCTCAAACGGGTCATGCTAGGTTTTTTGTCAGCCTTTTACTACTGTAGTTGGTAAAACATCTCACGAACCACTTTAAGGAAGACAAACCTCATTGTAATCACGTTATGTATGTCATTAGAAATGCCTTGAAAAGACCTTGATTATACCAAAATTATCTTCAAATTCCCCATAATATATAAGTTAGAGCATATTAAAGTTGGTTTGAAGTGCCCACTTAACAGCTAATTGGTGTAATGTAAAAATAAAAGCAGGCATGATTGAAAATGCCATATTTTTTTGTATTTCTTGGTATAATTAGACAAAGTTGGTATCATTTGAATGCTGAATAACTGTAAATTTAGACGGAAATCTACAAAACATAATCGTGACATTCTTAAAAGTATACATTACGATGTATTGTCAACTAAAGTTTCATAATGTAAGCGCTGGTAAACTTGAAATCTCGAGCTTGAACTGAAACCTTTTGAATATGAATGGCAGATGTGTATACCTTAACTTGTGTCACAGTACAAGAAAAAAGGTTGTTTTTTTTTAAAAATCCAGACACTTGTATGGAGGTCGATTCTGGTGCTGAAGGCTCCTGACAAAGACAACTGAGCCAATAAATAGGTATTTCCACATACCTAGATTAACTTTTCAAGTTAGTCCCATTCAGGACAGTCATCACAACTAATCAACTTAAGAAAATGGTTATAACCCAGTCGATTTCATCGAGACTGAGCTAAAATATTTGATAGTAGGTGAGAGTGATCTCTGAAGGTCTTGTTTTCAACAACCTGGTTTTAGTCTACAACTCTAGCATAGCGGGTGATATGCATTTCTTCAAGAAATGCTAGGGCCTCAATTAGTTTTAGTTTTAATCTACATGTAGTATAAAAGCTAAGAGTACTACTTGTAAGGGACAAAATACTGTGTTTTCCTCCTCTCGAAGAACCCAGGATTAGAGGTATGGGATACGAATGGCATTTCTTCGCTATATTCACTCATTTTGCATTCTAAAACATTAAAATGTGATTTTAAGGACCTTTAAAAATACCTAGTAAATGTACCGTTCAAGTACCTAGAACTACTTTAAAAAATATTTGGCAATAAAGATGGCTCACTTAGTCTGAATTTACAATAGGCTGAATGTTAATTCTTAGATTTCAAAAGCATTTAATAAAAAAATAGTAAATGTTTTTCTTAAATATCAAATTTGGTTGAAAATAGATTTAAAGTTTAAGTCTAGACAAGATTGGAATTTGGAATTGGGAAATTAACAAAACAAAGGTGTTTAACTCTTCTGCTGCCCTTGGTAGTTGGTTTGAGATGTGAGGAATCTTTAATAATAGTTGTACCGTACGTATTTTCCTTTCAAGAAAAAGAAACAACATGGGGTGAAAATACATGTAGAAATCTAAAGACATGTTGTTTTCCTTAAAGGACCTCAAACTATGTGCACATATTGGCACTAACGTTATTTCAAGGGATGCACCGATTGCAGTTTTCTGGCCGGTCACTGGTCTCTAAAAAGTCTGACCTGCCGATTCCGATATTGGTTGATACCGATTTTGTTTTATAAGCGACACTGTCAGTTGTTAAAAGGTCACAATGAATGCACCTTCAATTTTCCAATCTTATTTTATTGAAAAACATACCCTTGAACAATATCCTAGAAACAATACAAACTTGTTTTAACTCACCATGAGGCAGTGCTCTGAAATATAAATGAAGTTCAATTGTTAAAACTAAAAAAAAAAGTCAAATCGGTTTCTCATGCAAGTATCGACCGATCTCCCCAAATTAAGGAAATCGTGGTCGGACGATTTATCGGTGCACCCCTGGTTAGAAGTATTTTTGTCAGAATCAAAGACTTACTGTCAACTTAGTCAAGATCTGTGCAAGTTTTGTTTGCTTTATACAGTATGTACGAGTAATATATGATGCTTTTTTAAATGTTTTCCTATTAACAGTCTGTGGAAGATATCTGCTATGAAAAGGATATTAAATCCCATTATCATCAGAGTAAACTGTGTTGAAGTGTTTGTATATTTTATATACGTAGTATTGTTGTGAGCATATACGGTACATCTTCCTGTGTTTTTTTTTTTACTTTTTTTCCCTAAGCTTTAACTCTTTCCAGATGTTTCCTGTCTGTATCTTTCCCCTCTATCTTCTTTCTCTTTTTTAACTTATTTAGTAGGCTGTGAACCTGTGCCCAGCCAAATATTTGCAACATGGATTTTTCTCAAGACTTTAAAAGCCCATTTATTGAGGGGGAAAAAAGTTAAAAACTTTTATAGCTTATGTGCATTTGCCACAGAATAATGTAGCTGGCTCACCAAAGTCACATGCCCTAGACTAATATTAAAATGTTTTAATTTTTATTTGATTTGTTTTATATTTATTATTTTTCATTGTTGAAACCAGAGCTAGAAAAGTGATTTGACCTTTTCAGGTCACTCACATGCTCACAATCTTAAACTAAAGGTTAACTTAAACACTGGGTGTTGTTTGACTGATTTCTCCAAAAGCTATACTTAGTGACAGATCTGAGTAGTTTAATATTGTTCATGATATTTTACTATATCATTTATCCATTGAGGGTTTTGACTCACTGAGTTTTAAATTAAGGGACCATGAAGTACATCCCCACCACACTGACTACCACTAATGTCAGGCTGCAAAAAACCAAGACTTTGTAAAGCAAAATCAAATAAAAATTAAATGGATATCTTTTTGTTTCATTATGCTGGAAAGTTGATATTGGTTCACTGTCACACAGTTTTTATAGGAAGTATTACCGCTACATATTTTCTTGCCATAACTGAGAGCTCTGCTCTCAAAACGCCTAGAGAAAAGCTCACTGTAGTGTGAAAACTGTGTTTATCTCGTGGGCAGTGTTGTATCTGAACTGCGTGGCTTTGCCATAAAATAAGATACAAAACTGTTCCTAACCACATCCTCCTCATTTTTTAATTATGTTTTCTTGTGATGGCCACAGTGAAGACCTGTCTTCTTGTTCTCTAACTTTCAAAGGTCATTTCCCTCTGTCATCTACATCTTTTATCCTCCTTTTTAGACATCTTCCTACTCAGTTTACCATCCCCTTTGTCACATTTCATGTGTAGCCCTCACTTTTTGGCCCTTTACATCCTCTTTCTCTGTCCCCAACTGTGGCCTTAATGGTAATTGAGAGGTGAGTAATGGAGACAAAGACACTGGATCAGTTTTCAAAGCCTGAACCCTGACATGAAATGTGGTTTAGTGAGTAATCAGAGGAGAGGGTGGTTGATTTGACAGCTACACCATTCATTCAACAGATTTGTTGATGCTCTTCAGTGGCTTCTGTGACAACCCTCCACCCCACCTTTTGTATTAGGATTGGCACGTCAGCTTTTTAGATTTAGATTTTATTTCTTTTTGGCATTGATGAAAGTTTGGAACTTCCACAGTTAGGGAAAGACGAAGAATCATCTTATCCCTTTAAATGTTAGAAATGAAGAAAAAGAAGTCTGATAAATTGTATTGTTAGTTAAAATATTTAATAATTTTGACATTAAATAATTTTAAAGTACCGGTAATAAACTACACAAAGAAGTTGCTGTTTTCCCTAGAATGAAACTGAAAATAACTTTACTGAAGTTTATGTAATTGCTGCCAGGTCTATCCCTCAGTTAACCATCAGGGTGTTTGCTTCTGATTGTACTTTTCCTCTTTTACTCACAGAGAGTAAAAAGACTGGGGGGTAGGGTGGTGGGGGTGGTGGTTGAAGCACAAATGGAAGGAAACTACCAACCTTACTTTTTCAAAAGCTGAAGGTCTGGACCATTTGCATGCAGTTCCAATCTTCCCACTTCTTCCTCTCTCCCATTTTGTGTTGTGTGTTATTTGTGGAGAATGGTGCTGTGAAATCCAGATGCTTGACCCAGCAGTCAGGTTGCCTGGTCACGTGGATCTACAACTGTTTGTCTGAACTGGCTGTTTTGCATCTTAACAAACCTTTAAAGGGTTCCTGCTGCCTTCTGAGACGGCGATGTGTTCACAATTACCGGTACACTCTGTTGAGGAAATGCCACTACAAAAGGAAATCGTATTCTACTCCAATTATCTTAAAATAATTATTTAAATGTAAAAGTTGTTCTCCAACTGAGCCCCCATTGTATGTCCATACTGCATGTAAAAGTGCTATGTGTTGTCACTTCTCTGCATTTAACCCATCGCACCTGGGATACACCCAGGTGGAGCAGTGGGCAGCTATGTAGGTGCCCGGGAAGCAATTAGGGATTGGGTGTCTTGCTCAGAGACACCACGACATGTGGGAATGGCTGGTGGTGGAACCTGGGACTTTTGTGTCCCAAGTTGGCTGCCCTGCCTCTACACCAGGGGTGTCAAAGTCAAATACACCGAGGGCCAAAAAAAAAACAAATTTGCTACAAGCCAAGGGCCGGACTGGTTCAATGTTTATTATAAGGATGTGATATAAGTTTTTTTTCTTCTTTCTGCACTCTTTTCATTCAATGTTTTTTTTTTGATGAATTTGTTTTATTTTGTCTCTTTTAAATGAATGAATAAATGAATTAAATAAAATATTAAATAAAGCCTCAATAAACGCTTATGATCAATAATTCATGTGAATAA
>JARVJN010000905.1:7496166-7506485 GCA_031763805.1 Argolebias nigripinnis | reverse complement strand
CTTTATTTTTTGCTGTCGCCTTTGCTGGTGTTGCCTTCTGTTCTCCAGAGCTCAGAACGGATTCTTTGTTCTGTTGGCCCAGCCAGAGGCGTTCTGGACCTAATGGGCGTGCCGTTCCGTGCCCCCCCAAAATGCAGAGTCCGACCTAGTTCAAGAATCTTTATTAACCCCGTGGGGCGACTTGTTTCACAGTCAGTAGAGAAATAAAACATCCGCGCTAGACAAGACGTTGAGACATTAAAGTAACAGAAATCATCAATGTTCGTTGAGAAGCCTGATCTCTACAGGGAAGAATGAGTTCAGTCCGTTTGTTCCACATCTGGGCAGCAGATAACCTGCGTCCAGATGAAAGCAACCTGAACTACCATGGAGTGGGTGATCAGGATCTGCCAGAATCAGCCTGGCCTTGTTCACTGACCTCACTTTGTGTTGGTCATGGAGGTTCTGTAGGTCATTGAGGTTCTGTAGGTCATGGAGGTTCTGTAAGTCATGGAGGTTCTGAAGGTCATGGAGGTTCTGAAGGTCACGGAGGTTCTCTAGGTCATGGAGGTTCTCTAGGTCATGGAGGTTCTCTAGGTCATTAAGGTTCTCTAGGTCATGCAGATTTGCTGCACATCCTGACAATCCCCAACAGTTTGTTCCTGATCCTGCGTGTTAACAATCCAAACCAGCAGATGAAGGTGAACGTTAAGAGAGATTCAATAAATCATTGAAACCACAGAGCTTCGGTCCTGATGCATGCTCAATAATCCTTCTGGGCTTCTGATAAAAAATACATTCTCTGGTGGGCCTCCTTACAAAGTGAGTTCACATGGGGGTCAAAGGTCAGTTTGTCATCGAGAACAGTTCAGATGTTTATAATGTGGGGCTAGTTAGACATGTCGATTTATCACCTGGCATGGCAACAAGCTAGCCCTCCCCATAATAACCTTCTAACGTATATGCAAGGGTCCATTAGGTTTGCTGAAATGAACGTGGCGCGCTCCGTTACCCTAAAAGCTCTCATTGCCATGGTTACTAATTGATGTTTCAGTCCAGGACCTCTAACACGGAGTCTGTGTGACAGGTGACAAAACAACACATGAAGGGTCTTAAACTCTGCAAGATATGGAGAAAGTGTTTTTTTTTTGTCTAATACCAGAAAGACTTGAGCTACAGTGCTTATAATGTTACCTGTAGTGTTAGCAAAATATCTCGCGAGACTCTGAATAGTTTTCAGTGATGCTCAAAGTGTTCATCGGATGAATATTTACAGCTTTAAGTCGTCATGTGTTGTACTTCTAAAACCCATTATTAAGATTCAATCAAATTCAAAATGGCTGCCAACGACCTCGAGCTGAAGGCGGTGTGGTCGTTGCTGAATGTCGTACACATCAGTATCACCTGAGATCACTAATGGGTTAGACCAAAACTGTTAGCTCCGCCCCTTCTCATCATTTGGTTGTAATGTCCGGGCTTTAATTGTAAGTATTGTTCGTCTGTACAACTAGAAATCACTTTATTTTTCCATCTTGAGCCTTCCTGTTGTTGCAGGCAAAAGGTCGGGGTTGTGGAGGTAAAGACAATCTGCACCCGAGGGTACCGGTAATTTAATCCCCACCTGCAGCCGTCAGTACACTGAACGCTGGTAACATGTCAGCCAAACGACCAGACGATCCCTCTCACCCAGCCAGTTCTTTAGTGAAAGAGCTCCTGGTTTTGTCCTCTGCGTCTTGGGATGTGTTGCGGGAAGGAGGAGGGGGATCGCCTTTCCTGAGCAGAGGAGGTGGGAGGAGCAGAGGGGGTTGAGGAGGATCAATGGAGAGGAGCGGAGCTGGGAATGTGATGGCTGGCGGATATAAATAATGCTGGGACTGGGAGACACCGCTCCTCGGTGTTTAACCTTGTATTTTACCGTAGACGACGTGACGGACCAAAAATGATTGTCCGCTAATAGTTTGTTTAATTACAGACGTTGTTTTGTGTGACAATTTTAACGTTTTAAATATTGCACTAATACTGTACTGACACACATATTACTTGGGCCTAATATATGTCTGTTCGTTTATGGTAAATGGTAAACGGACTGTACAGTAGGTATAAATCATCGTTCTATCTGATCCAGACACTCGGAGCTCTTTACAACAATCTGTTTACCCGTTCATACATCACTCTACTAGATCTCTACAGAGATTAATCAGAGCTTTATCACATTCATACACTGATCCGAGGCAATGAGGGGTTCAGTGTCTTGCCCAGGGACGCTTCAGCATGTGACTGCTGGTGGAATCGAACCGCCAACTCTTGCATTGGAGGATGACTAACTACTCAGCCACAGCTGCCCTGGACATTATACACTGCACCACTATGCAGTGGTGAAACCTTTTTTTTCATATGATTGTCTAATTGGGTGTCATGGTTGGACTGAGCCCCCCAATCCATCCATCCGTCCAACTATTTTCTGTTCATCCAGCCATCTTCCACCTATCATCTGTCCATCCATCTCTTCGTCCGTCCATCTGTCTGTCCACTCATCTCTTCGTCTGTCTATCATTCCATCCCTCCATCCCTCCGTCAGTCCGTCCATCTATCTTCTGTCCATTCACCCATCCATCCATCTATCCATCTGCCTATCAACTGTCCATCCATCTCTTCATCCATCCATCTGTCTATCCATTCATTCAGCTTCCATCTGTCTGTCCGTCTATCCTTCCATCCCTCCATCCCTCCGTCTGTCCGCCCATCCATTCATCCATCTTCAATCTGTCTCTCCACCTGTCTGTCCGTCCACCTATCCATCAATCTTTCCTCTGTCCATCCATCCGTCTATCCACCCATCTCTGTCTGTCCATCTATCCATCCGTCTGTCCATTCATCCATTTTCCATCTGTCTGTCCATCCGTCTGTCCATCTCTCCGTCCATCCATCCACCCGTCCATCTGTCCATTCGTCCGTCTGTCCATTCGTCCATCTTCCATCTGTCTCTCCACCTGTCTGTTCGTCCGTCTGTCATTCCAGCCATCAATCCTTCCTCTGTTCATCCATCCGTCTATACTCCATCCATCTCTGTTTGTCCATCTATCCATCCGTCTGTCCATTCATCTGTCTTCCATCTGTCTCTCCACCTGCCTGTTTGTCCGTTCGTCATTCCATCCATCCATCAATCTTTCCTCTGTCTGTCCATTCATCCATCTGTCTGTCCATCCATCTTTCCATCTGTCTGTCCATCCGTCTGTCCATCTATCCATCCATCTCTCCATCCATCCACCCATCCATCTCGCCATTCAGCCGTCTTACATCTGTCTCTCCACCTGTCTGTTCGTCCGTCTGTCATTCCATCCATCTATCCATCAATCTTTCCTCTGTCCATCCATCCGTCCGTCTATTTGTCTATCCATTAATCTGTCCATTTATCCATCTTCAATCTGTGATATAATTAGAAACTTAATAATAATAATAATAATAATAACCATAATAATGATATTAATAATAATAATAAAATAATAATATTGATGATGTTTGGCGCTAAAACTGAATGAGTTGGGTTCATGGTCCTGATACCAGAAACTCCCAAAACCACGTGTCAAACTCGAGGCCCGTGGACCAACTCTGGCCCTTGTTGGCATCTGTATGGGCCCTCCCTCAAGATGATATTTTAATTGTAAAATACTTTTATTGCTTCTCATTTTGATTAAAAAAAACTGAACATCAGTTTATCATGACAGCTGGCTATCACGATCTCCTTGAAGCCAGAAAATGGTAGGTATTTTAATGTGGAAGAGCAACAAAGAACGTCAAATGGGACCAATTGAAACTCCCCTTGATCAACCTGCAACCAAAAAAAAGAGTTAACTTGAGTTAACGAATCGACGGTCCGGGGCTTGGACCATATTTGTAATTTTACCCCTCTTATGTAATAGAGTTTGACAAACCTTTCAAAATACTCATTTCATGCCAAGATAAAAAAAAGTTTTCCTGAACTACGTCACATGGTGCAGTTCAAAAGGGTCATACTGCAGTTTTCCAGATATATCAATATGCAGTTTTGAGTCCCAGGCTTAATCTGCTCTAAAACCTTGTAGGACTAACGTTGAGCGTTGGACAACGCGTTTAGGTGGAAAACAACGTAAATCTGCTTCTTAACGCAAAATAATAAACATCTGGCTTGAGTAGAATGCTCAAGCGCCACAAACACAACTTTTGTGAAGCGTTTGCCAGATTACTTACCATTTACACTTTTTCCAACGTTTGTGAAATATTTGCCAGATTATTTACCATTTACACTTTTTGCAACGTTTGTAAAACGTTTGCCAGATTATTTACATTTACACTTTTTGCAACATTTGTAAAATGTTTGCCAGATTATTTACCATTTACACTTTTTGCAGCGTTTGTGAAACGTTTGCCAGATTATTTACCATTTATACTTTTCGCAGCGTTTGTGAAACGTTTGCCATATTATTTACCATTTACACTTTTTGCAACGTTTGTGAAACGTTTGCCAGATTATTTAACATTTACACTTTTTGCAGCGTTTGTGAAATGTTTGCCAGATTATTTACCATTTACACTTTTTGCACCGTTTGTGAAACGTTTGCCAGATTATTTACCACTTACACTTTTTGCAACATTTGTGAAACATTTGCCAGATTAACCATTTACACTTTTTGCAGCGTTTGTGAAATGTTTGCCAGATTATTTACCATTTACACTTTTTGCAACGTTTGTGAAACGTTTGCCAGATTATTTACTACTTACACTTTTTGCAACATTTGTGAAACATTTGCCAGATTAACCATTTACACTTTTTGCAACGTTTGTGAAACGTTTGCCAGATTATTTACCATTAACAATTTATCCGTTTATCTGTAGCTGTACTCTGTAAATCTTGGCATAAATACATACCAACACATCAAAATAGTCTTGTTTAAACAGACATCATCATGATTTGTCTCGTGTTAAACCCTTCTGTTTTTTTCCCCACGTTTCTGAATGGCTCGTGTCGTAAAAAAAGCTGCTTTATTGGATTTTAAACTCGGGGGAATCCATAAGTGTCCAATAATCATTCGCTCTAATAGCCAGTTGTACAGATGGGCATGCTGGAGCGATTTCAAACTGAAGGTTTTGTCTTTAGATGCTGCCACACAGATCCACCAGTACTGACAGGATCAGCCTCTCAGGTGCTCGTTGACTGTCGTCAAGGCAGTAAACCTGCAGGATTAGCCACATGCTTACAATCAGATTTCATCGTAGCGTTTGCAAAGTGTCGGGGTAATTTATTCAGTTTTCAGTAATGATTGTGTTTGAATGGAGCTCTGGTTGCTCTTTATTTTTGCCTCCGGGCACTCGTTACAGCACGACCAGTGAGCAGCTCAGTCTGAACCAATAAAGCGGTCGGGCCTGTTCACACTCGGGGGGATAATGAAGTTCCTCCTGAAGGTTTCAGAGCTTCATGTTTTCAGTCATTGTTTTATAATTACTGGCAGCCGAACAAAGCTCCGACAGTGCGCTTTGTTGCAGGAAGGGCAAAGCATTCAGCCGGTTGTCGCTCATCAGACGTTTCTTTTGAAATGAAGGCAGTTATCTTTTGCCGCCACAAGGCGGGCAATAATGTCTCTGCATGCGTTTGAACATCTCTTAGCAAGAACCGCTGGATGAATTTTAATCAAACTTGCAGAAACTAATCATGAGGTGTAGGACTGGACGATACGGCCAACACTTTTATCACAATATATTTCTTAATTTCCGTCAATAACGATATACTGTAATTCGATATCGACATAAACAATATAAAAGCCTCAGAAAACTAAAAACTGAACTTAACTTTAAACAACAACTTTAAAATTGACAGCATTGAAATTAATAGTTAATGGAATAAAATTTTTGTGAGTCGTTATTGATGAGAAGCTGACGAAAAATACTTACAAATAAAAATAACAAACCCAGTTGCATTACTGTATAAAGTAAAATGGTTTTTAAATGACAAAGCTTTGTATATATTGTATAATGTAATGATTGTTCCATATTTAATCTTTTGTATTGAAGTTTGGGGAAAAGCATGCAAATAATTACAAAACATATTTTCATTTTGCAAGAAAGTGATATAAGAATTATTAGGAAGTGCTATGGTCACCCAACAAATATATTATTTAATCTGTAGAAATTATTAAAATTTTATGATTTGGTTGATTTGGTTTTACAAGTCATGTATAAAGCTCATAAAACATATTACCCCCAAATATTCAGTTAAAATTACCGTAGTAAAAAAAAGAGTCATAACTGTAAAGAAATGTAAATGTTTGTAAAACCTCCATTTAGAACTAGTGGGAAGGAGCTGTGTTGTAATTCAGGGAACAGGATTGTGGAGTTGACTTGATATCACCATAAATATGTTTAAAACTATTTATATGCTTTTAAAGATGATTAAGTTAAAAGTGTTGGGACGGTATAAGGATACCTGAAGTTTTTTGTTTTCAGTTTGGAGATTGTTCAAGTGAAGGTTGTTGTGGGAAAAAAAGTGTCAGTGAAACGCTGCAATCCTAATAGAAATATCGAAAATGTGCTTAAAATTCGTATCGTCGTTATTGAATTATAGTATATCGCGATATATATCGATATCGAATTATTGTCCAGCGCTAACGGGGTGTACATCGTCTTAATTAATCTTTGGAGCCAAGCCAACTGGACTCAAGATGGCTGCCAAAGCCAACTAAGCTTAAAATAAGAATGTGGAATTAGCTTTGTCTGACTGTTAACATAACGTCTCATGAACTACCGGACGGGTTTTATTGAAACCTTTAGGAAAGAATCGGCACACAGTGTTTATTGTGGATTACTTGCCATGGCAGGGCACTCATCTAGTCTGAGATTCTTGTTGATGTGTGTAGGGGGTCTGAGCTGTTTGTACCAATATTTTTTACGGTGGGGGGCGGGGGGTGTCAGTGTGAGTGCTGCCTCTAGCTATTTAGCTAGTGCACATGTATAGCATGCCACTAGCTTGGCGCTTTGTTGGTGCCGGCAGTTGTCGGGTGGAGGTGTGTGTGTGAGCGTTCGGTTCTGTTGACGAGGCGGGGCGCCCTGCTTGTATAATGGTAGTTAACTTGCCTTGGCAGGGTGCTCATTTCTTTAATATTTTTTTGGGGAGGGGGAGACCGAGCTTCTTAAGTGTTGTGTGCCGTTTGTACCAATGGTTTTCGAGCTAGGGGCAGGGCAGGGGACAGCTCAGCTTGAGGAAGACTGACCGCCGGCTCCATAGTTGTAGCTTTTTAGCTAGTGCGTCTGTGTTGTGCGCCGCTAGCTTAGCACTACGTCAGTGCCGACAGTTGTCGATGGTGGGTGGTGGAGAGTTCGATAGGCAGGGTGCACAGTTCTGTTACGGGGGGGTGCCATGTTTGTATAATGATAGGGGGAAACACTGCTACATGTACGTCTACCATATTTTTCGGACTATAAGGCACACTTAAAATCATTTAATTTTCTCAAAAATCAACAGTCCTCCTTATAAGCCGGTGATTCTTGTGTATTAATTCAGGTCGTGCTTACCAACCTCAGACCGATCTGATGCGGTACACGGCGCTCAAAAAACTGTCAGTGTTTTAGTTTCACTTGTAATCCGGTGCGCCTTATAGTCCGAAAAATACGGTATTTTTGATTTGCTTTTGGAGCCAGTTCAAATCAAGATGGTTGCCATGTCTAACAAACCTTAGAAAGGCTACAACTTGGTCACTTTTCTAGATGATGAGCTCTAATCCGATGCCACACGCATACTGATGTTTTCAAGGTTTGGAAAAAACAAAGGTCTAAAACTCTCGGGTGAAAGGTTGCGGGCGACATGCATTCCTACAAGAAAAGTACCGGTAAAGGTTCGTTAGCTACAACCAGGACCGCTGCAGGCCGAGTACGGTCCGTTACAATGGTAACAAAGAGCACACCCCTCCCAGTATGTTGGTGCTCTGCTGCAACCACAGCTTGGATCAATACAGGATCACGTTACTGGCCGTGACATCGTTTTGCAAGGGGAGGGTCCGTTTTGTTGCTGCAAACGCTCCGGTTCTGTCCCCCCCGAGCTCGTCTGCAGCTTCAAGCGTGCGTCTCGGTCTCCGCTCGCCTCCCTGTCCCGACGTCCTTGAGGTGCGCGTGAAGATAATTCATCTGTGACTCCATTCAGACAAATGTTTTAAACTCTCTGGTTCCTGCGGAGGAGAGAAAAAAAAATGTTCAAAGCTTTAAAACCCCCCCCCTCGAGGATTTCTCTGCTCTGATTTATAGTTGGGCGACCCGAACGCTTATTTTCCTGCTGACGCTCAAAACGGTTGGCCCAGTTTACTCAGACTGGTGTGGAGTCAGTTTATCAAACCTTTCAAATTAAAAGCACAGTAATAATTTCATCTTTTGATGAGAACGGGACGGACTGATCTGTTTTGGTCTTGACGAGATCTCGCAAGATCTGTTGGCGCCCGGCGTAGAGGTTGCGTTGATGCTTATTCAGTGTTTTCTGTGTGTGTGTGTGTGTGTGTGTGGAGGCTGCCACTTCAGGCTAGCGTTCGATGACTGCTGCTGTCGGATGTGGGCCATGTGTGGGCGTTTTGTTCAAGCCCACTCAGCACAGCTGCAGGGATGTTGACGTGCTGTGTGACGACCCCCCCCCCCCCCCCACCACCACCACACACACACTCTTTTGTGTTTTCCATCTGTGTGAGGACTCTCGTTATTTTTAAACATCAGCAGCTAAACGTCCAACGATTAAAAGATCTGACATTTCTTGAAGGAATGCGTATCGTCCTCCATCATTGTGAGACGTGTTAGCGCTCACATTATGTGTTGGGGACGACTCTCGGCTACTACCTCACCAAATTTCAGCTCGTGCGCTGTCAAATCATCTGCGTTAAAGCTATTTTTGTGTTTGCTAGGATCTAATGCAGGGGTCACCAACACGGTGCCCGCGGGTGCCCCCAAGGATCATTTGAGGTGCCCGCGGACCTGTTCTAAAAATAGCACAACTCACTACTAAGTTGCATTTAAAATTTCATTTTATTGAGTTGTTATTCTTTTTTTGTATTTATATATATATATATTTTAAAATGTCTATCTTAAAAATATGTTTATTATAAATTTTTTCAATTTACGCTTTGCTTCCGAAGAGTTTATCAAACTGGTGCCCTTTGTATGACTCCGTACCTACGAAGTAGCTCTCAGTTTCAAAAAGGTTGGTGACCCCTGGTTTAAACCCTTCACACAATGTTGCAATATTCTAAACAATGTTCCTAAACTTTAAACTCTCTAAAAGAGCAGAGAATGTCATGATTTCAGCTCCCTGCCTCGGCTGCTCCCAGCCACCTGCAAGCGCTCTTGGCCACACCCACTTCTCCACTCTGCACGGAGAACAGCTGATCAGCTGCAGGAGGAAGCTTATCCTGCAGCTCTGGGCTGCACAAAGACACAGCAGGTGCTAAATAATTTGATATACTTTATTTTAAATTTAAAAATTCCATGCCGATCATGTGGCTCATCTGTCAATTGTGTGTCATGTCCAATCTTATTTGAAAAACGGTGATAGAGCGAGTCCACAAAAAACGAACCGCAAAGTAGCGAGGGACAACTTTATATAAACTGTGTATGTACAGTATACATATTATCTATTTTTCATTACTGACACATATGTTTGTAAATGCTTGAACTAATATTGAATCACATTTTAGTACTATTTTAGCTTTATGTGTTTGTTCTCTGTTGTCTTCTTTTATTTCAGCTATTTGCCATGATCTATCTTAAGTGTGCTTTGACCTCTCTAGTTTTATGACTGGTAATGTTAGTTTACTGCTGCCATTCTTGGCCCAGTCTCTCTTGAAAAATAGATTTTTTAATTTTGGTCAGATCTATCTGGTTAAATATGTGTGTGTGTGTTTTTAAATAAATTAAAAATATTAACACACAACCTCTTAACAAAAAGAGCTCAGGCTCAAATTGGGACTAGAACCCAGAACATTGTTGCTGTGAGTGTTTTCAGTGTGGAGTAGCACAAAGAACGTATGGCTGAGCTAACTACAGTAGAGATGTGCTAAATCATGAACAGTTCCAGCACACATAGTTATAGTCTGACATTGTTTAACAAAATAATTGATGTACATTTATTTGGTTACCAGAAAAAAAGCGATTGAAGCAGATTCTGGATGTTTTCGAAGGCTGATCCTTGCAGTTGATGCTTCCAAGCCAGACTCAATGACGTTCTTCTCTCAACTCCTCCTTTTGAGGCCCTTCACATGTCTTGATTTTTGTAATATAGAGTAAAAACTGTGCTTTGCCAAACCGTCTGCCCGGTTGGAACATCCTTTAATCCAACA
>JARVJN010000905.1:7309698-7322421 GCA_031763805.1 Argolebias nigripinnis | reverse complement strand
GGAGTTGGCGTGGGGCTGCGCACATTTCCACGTTCAGTTCTGTTTTGATACATACGGAGTTTTGCGTGGAAAATGGCATACGCAAGGTTTTTGTGCGTACGCACCGTTGATACATGAGGCCCCGGCAGAGGAAATGTTTGTCCTCCAGCAGTCTAAGCCCATAGCAGCATAACTGAGGGATAGCTCAGGAAACCCAAGTCAATCCTAACTATAGGATTTATCAAAAAGGAAAGACTTAAGCCTGATCTTGAAAGTAAACAATGGGTCAGCCTAATGGACAGAAATTGGAAGTTAGTTCCACAAGAGAGGAGCCTGATAACTGAAAGACCTTCCCTTTCTGCTTTCGGAAACTCTAGGAACCACAAGTAAACCTGCAGTCTGAGAGTGAAGTGCTGTGTCAGGAAAATATGGAGCACTAAGATATGTAATATGATTTGGAGCTAAGTTGTAATGTGAGTTTGAGGGTCGTGAAATAATTTGTGAACATTTTGCATCAACCACAACTTCATCAAGACAGAGAATTAGTTGTTGTCACATTTTCTGCTTTAGAAAAAAACAAATTGCTGGTTGATTTATGTTGTAAAAGTGTTCTGTTGCACCCATTAGCTGTAAAACTGTTGGTATCCATAAAATACTTTTCACATTTTTGATTTTGAAAGAGACGTGATGCTTAATAGTGTGCCAAGCTAAAACAGCTGTTTTGATTGTCCCCTGTGCAGTCTGCAGCAATACTGCCTTGATGGATGGTTCAGTCAGACCTCTTAAGTGGTGTTTAGCCCCCCCTCCCAAATGTCATGGTTTACCTAAGATTGCCTGTTCATACAAACTGTAGGATGTGGTAGTAGCTCTGATCTGATGTTTGGACAGCACAGCAGCTTAGTGGTATTAGTATTTCTTGTTTGTTTGCGCTTTGATTTTTTTAGCGAGTTAAATTGGTTCTTCTCATCCTAAGCATTTCATTGTACTGTTAACCTTGTGTTAACCTAGCATATAACAAATAAACAGAACTTGAACAGTGGTTAGTGCAGTTGCCTCACTGTAAGAGGGTCCTGGATCCGATCCCCAGGTTGGAACTGGGGTCTTTCTGCATGGCTTTTCTATGGGTACTCCGGTTTCCTCTCACAATTCAAAACATGCGTATTAGACTTCCTTCAGGCCCAGGTCTCTTGAACCTTCCCATAATCTCACAGTTTAAAATCTCCTTTAGTGTAAATATCTCTAAAGACTTTCTGTGACTTTGTCTCTCACCTGACTGTGGAGGATTTTTGACTCACTCTTTTTTACATTGTTGCTTTATTTTATTCAAGTTTGCAGACCGTAGTTTCTGCACAGCTCTCTTCAGTCCCACCACAGCATTTCAATCAGTTTAAGGTCTGGACTTTGACTGGACCATTGCAGCCCGTAGATATTTTTTTTCCTTTTTGTTCTAGATTAGTGTCTGAGTTTGGAACATCTGACTCATTTAGCTTCAGCTCTCAGACAGATTTGACTGTAGAAGCATTTGGTCTACAGAGGAGTTCTTGGTCAGCTCAAGCATCCCAGGTCATGTGACAGCAGTTCAAGCCCAAATCATCACCACTCCATCACCATGCTGTGTGTTGATATGAGGCATTTGTGCTAACATGCCATTTTGTTTTCTCCAGACATGACACTGCAGCAAAACATCTCTATTTTGGGCTTGTATCCAAAGGACATTGTTTCAGAACTCTTTCATTCAGGTGGAAGTTTGCGAACCTAAGCTGCGCTGAAATTTTATTGTTATAGAGATGAGTTTTTTGTCCTGCAGCCCTTCCAGATATACTGTTCTATGCTATGTGCCTATGTGCGGGGTCGTATTTTTTTTCTTATTTTTTTTCAATTTCAGGCTATCTTTCCTCGACCATGGAATGAGAGTCTGTTAGGATTGTTTTTGCTTCCAAATCCTATACGTTTTCATTTTCATTGTTTTTTTGACTGTCTAAACAGGTCTCAGTTGTAAATGAGTCCTTGAGGCTCAATGTGATTTATCTGAATGCTATTGTTCAGTCTTTTTCTTTTTCTTTTTTAAATATTTTTTACATTTTTGGGCGCTAGTGGCCTTTATTGGAGAGGAGGAGGGCGAAACAGGTAGAGGGGGGGGAGACACCGCAGAAAGAAGCGCGTCGGGTCCGGGACGTGAACCTGCGACGCCTGCGGAGAGGCTCAGCCTCAAGCATATGTGCCGCCCGCTTTACCCACTGCACCAAGCGACGGCACACTTGCACCTACTTTTTCGGATCTATTAGAGGGAGGTGGCATGAACGAATCATCTGTTTATTGCACACAAAAAAATACATGCAACTTTTTAAAAAGTACATATACAGTATCGTACTTATCTAGGTTCGACTTTGGCTACGTCCTTTCTCTGAATCACTGTTCGGTCATGAACTTCAGCCCTCAGAGAGTGGGTGCTGAGGGCCTTTTTGACATCTGAAGCCAACGACCAAACATGGCTTTGCGAGACGCTTTTGTTTGTCCTTTAATCGTTAAAATGTCACACAAAGACAAGGTTTGCTTGCATTCTCTTTTTTTAAAGCTTCTACAGAAACAAGGTATTAAGATTCAAATCATGCCTGCCTCCCATCTTGATAAATGGAAAGAGTCTGCAAAAAACTTCCCTAAATGGCCCTCTGGCATGGCTGGGGAATAAATTGAGCTAATCAAGGGTGGCCTCACAATCAGTGCATCCACAAAGTAATCAAAGAGTTGAAAAGGAAGCACACTGTGCATTTAGATGAGCGCGTGTGGATGTATTTCAAATTCCGTTTTAAGATATCACCAAGTCTGGGCACTAAAAGCCAATTTTGAGTGTTGCGACTGTAATTGTGGATACTTGTCATGGTAAGAGGAAAAGCTTATCTGCCATGTGGGTTAATAAGAATACAGAAAACTGATGACCAACTTTTTCAGGTGACAGAAAAAATGTAGATGTATGACCCCTTAGATCGCCTACAGGCTAATAAAGAACTCACTATACTTTCCACAACCGATAGATGGATTGTGGCAAATTTAAAACACCTCCTTCAGTCTAACGACTAATGTATTGTGCCACTGCTATGCTCTTATTTCTCACCAAAAATTTTGCTCTACTATTTTCCACACCCCAGAGATGAGTCTTGTACGATGATCCAGCACTGGTATAAATATCTTGGACAGCATAAAGATGCAATGGCTAGGCCTGTCACGATAACAAATTTTGCAGGGCGATTAATTATCTCAGAAATTATTGGGATAAAATGTACTATTGATTGAAATTTGACAATAATTAGTCATTATTGTCAAATTTAAGGAGAAATGTTTGTTAATTAGTTTTGCATGTAGTATCTTGTTTGACCACCGGATGGCAGTATAAGACAGTTTGAACCGAAGGATGGATAGGAAGGGAGCGAGCAGCGTGTCTTTTTAAGAAAAATGGAAGGGAGGCCCTATCATTCCCCGATCTGTTACGGAAGCCGATCCGTAGTGTAGCTAATTTGCGCATGCGCTAAAAGTAATACTTCCGGGTCACCGTTGAATATGCAAGATTAAGGAAAATTTATTGGAAATATCCTGTATAATATACAACACATATTAACAAAATACATTCACGAAACATACTATATTTATTAATATTAATTAAAATATCTCTTTCTATAAATTGATTAATTTTCCTAGACCATGTTACAATTCAGTTTATGAGTGAGAACTGTCCTAATTTATTTAGAAAAGTACGATCTTCATGTTGCCAATTTACGCCACTCGTATTTCCGTTAAAATCACTGACATATAAACCCTGCAAGATACAAAATGAAATATTTCCATGGTGAAACAGCGCTGCTCTGTGGTGAAGCTGCGCTACATCACTCTAATGTTTATTTTTATTTACCCGAAATATGCGTCATATATTATTTTAACCAATGACGTAAATATGTCAATGATTTTAATGGAAATAAGAGTGGCGTAAAAGAGCAACATGAAGATCGTACTATGTGTTGTATTAAATCAGTTTACAGGATATTTCCAGTACATTTTCCTTAATCTTGCATATTCAACGGTGATACATGTGACCCGGAAGTATTACTTTTAGTATGTGAGAAATGAGCTGACAGTACGGATCATGCTTCCATAACAGATCGGGGAATGACAGAACCCTTGACGTGACATGGGCTGTCTCTCCTTCTTTTCTTCGTTTCTCAAAATGGCGGATGCTCAGTGTGGTTTGAGCTCTTTAGCATAGCATTTGTCACACAAAGCTTTTAATTAAATAAAATAAGTAAACAAGTTCTCAGCTTCTTTTTGCAGAGAAAAATAATTTTTTAGACGAAGACACGGGTTTCAACCGTGAATTTTGGCGCTTTGAAAATACAGAGTAAAAAAAAAAAAAAAAAACAAGATCGGCCTGTTAGCTTAGCTTCTCATCTTAGCTATTTTTAATGATCCAATACACGATTTTGGACGGTTAAAACAATTTTTAAAGAGAAAGGGAGGGGTCTGTGGACAGCACCGGAGTTGAGCCTTTGTCATCCAGTGTCTTCAGTAGAAAGAGAGAGACACGAAGAAACGATAAAGTCAATAAATGAAAATGAGGCTGATAATTTTCATTCATCATGCGATTAATTGATTTATTGTTTTTCGCGACAGACCTAACAATGACATGCTAGATCACACTATGGTGGCACAATGCTATTGTTAATCGTCCATGCGGGACATTGTTTCATATCACTGTGATAATAAACCTCCACAATCTTGCAATGGAAATTTTGTGCGTTCTTGTAAATGTCTGAGATCGTACAAGACAAATGTTTTAATAAATACAATCATCAAGATTGTATTTATTTGTGTCAAAGCCACTTACAAAAGGGGGCCATTATTAAAACCTTTTCCAAACTAAGGGCCATTTTCAGAATCTACATTAACTCAAATCAGATACCAAATATCTTTTCTTGGTTCCAGTTTCCTCAACAAGAGTTTGATTGCTCTCATTTGATGTTTTCTGTTGTGCTTTCGACATCATAAGCAAAGATTACTGAAAAAATTCAAGAGATAAAAGTATTTTACGTTTCACATGTCATCTTGAGGGCCAGATAATATGTCAATGACGGCCGCATTTGGCCCCCGGGCCTTGAGTTTGACACATATGATCTAGACAGTAAAAAGTTGGAAGTAAAAATAACGATTCAATGGATGGTATGCCAATGTCCCCCGTCACTGAGGGACTTTGTAAGTGAATGTTTGTATATTTGGAGATGAGTGTTTTTCTGAACTGAAATGCGAGTTATACTTGTTTTCGGTGCAATACAATCAAGTGGGTAGGGGTTATTGTGGATAAGAAGATTATTTATTTACTTTTCTTTTTGGCTCGTTTGAGGTAGCACAGAGCGATGGGTACTTGTGAGTAGATGGAGCAATTTCATCCACCACCAGACTCAAAGGCAGAGCCAGGGGAGCGGGCCAGCGGTGGCTTTGCCCACCACAGATTAATCTCCGGCCACTCCAGTCATATGAAGAAACTACACTTTTAGTACCGGTAGATATAAAAATTTGAAAGCATAGTTTGCTCAAAAGATTAGAGTGGCCGGTTAGGATGTTTGAGATTTTGACCTGGCAACCCAGTTTTACATAGGGACCTTTGTTATGGCTAGATGTAGCCATACACCAAAATGGAAAGTGCTGATTTTTCAAGTTATCATGGTCGCAACATGCACAAACAGAAGGAAGGAGCATATTTTAACCTCCTCCCCTTTGCTTCGTGATGGAGGACAATAAGTAACAACGTAGAAAGCTGGCTTCTACAAGGGAAGGAACGAGATGAGAGATAGAGAACCTGCAACCAATAGACTTCAGACATCGCTGCCTTTCCTTTCCGGCCCCCCTCACTCGTGTAGCAGGCAGTTTTTTTTTAAGGGCCAATCAGGAGCTGAAAAGAGACTGCATCAATCCAGCTGACAGATATTTGGAAAAGCAACACAGGGGCAACACAACAATTCTCAAAACGCTCCACCATTTATCACAGGAAATTTGTTCCTAACACCCCTTGACGAACTTGTTCAGATCCCGCAAAGACCATCCATGTTTTGGTTGATTTTTAGCATCACAGTAAGGTTGTCATTAAGGGGAAATGGGGCATAGAAGATGTTATTTGCTCAACGTTTCATGTCAAGATTCAAAGATTGTTGGAAACAACAAAAGACAACAAGGGCAATGACTATGCAAAGCTCCAATGAGCTTAATTCGCCCAACATTTTTTCCCCTTATAGGTTTTGTTTGGCCAAAATGACACAGAGCCAGAAAACAATCTGCCTTTGGGCTCTACGACTGTGAAATAAATCCTGGGATTTGGACAGAGCAGAACACCTGGTTTCCCTTGCTACTGGGCACGCTCACACTCAATTTCAATAGAGTTCTCCCATTGCCAATTTAGTCACTGGCGGGGCTATTCTCAGAGGTGGCCATCGTAGCAAACAGTGAGTGTGTGTGTATGCTACTTTGACCGATACCCCCAATGGAGATGAAGCTGAAGCGTGATGGATAACCACTCAGCCAAGCTGCTGCTCTTTTCTACGAGCATGTCTTTTCCCAATGGTATGGCTACATAAAACTGTGCTGGTATGGCAAATTCTAAACAAATAAAACTTGGTCTCAGTGGTATTTTAGTCCTGAAGATAAGCTATGGTTGGCTCTTCTGTGGCCAGAAAGAGGGGAAAAGTCATTGTTTTAGTTTTAAAGTCACATTAAGGGTCACTACTTTTGCAATTTGAATCCCAGCACATCTCAAGTCTTTACATACCAATGTTAAGCATCGACTAAAATATGTAAGTCACCTTCTCGGGCTGTCATCAAAAAACAATCTGTTCCACAGACGACTGGGCTATGCCGCATAATGAAAACCTGACATTCCAGTCCAATATGGGAAAAGTCACCGAAAACTACAGAATCATACAGTCTGAAAAGAAAGGACAAATGCAAATGTCTAATTTGAAATGGGCATTACGTTTCACCTCCTCGGAGTTTCTCTTCCTGAACAAAGGCAAATGTTTAACAGCTTCGCATCGACTGTTCTTCAAAAACTTTCAGCATCCCAGCGGGGGACCCTTGTGTCTAACGGTTCTGTTCTGCCAAAGGGTGGCCCAGATCAAGAGAAACACAAGGACAGAAGTTTCTGCAGGTAGTGAAGAGAAAAGAGCTACATAGTGGTCTAAGTACCCCTGCGGAAACAGGCCCTGGCGAGTGGAACGTTGGTGTAATGACTTGATGATGGGGATGTTACTGAGGGGACAGAAAGAGGCATTTTCAAAAGGCAATGTACCATAATCCCTCTGTTTGCTACAACAAGAGGGTAAATCAAGACTGGGTTGGAAGCGAAACAAGTCTCCCTCCCTCCCTCCCTCCCTTCTTTCTTTCAGTGAAGTGGCATGCTGAACGGAGGGGGCCAAGTGAAGCGAGGGAAATAGACTTCCATTCGGAAAAGGAATTACATGGATATCCCTCCGGATATCCACTGTTCAGAGGGCAACTGAATCTGTGCTGGGATTAAACGCAATGTTCCTTTACAAATCTTCTCTGAATGTGGAATTACTTTGGACGTATTCTCTCTTCATAAAAAAAAGAACAAGTTTAACAATTTGACATGTAGTTTTTCAAGACAAATACTCAAAAAATAATTATCTTTTGTTGAGAAATGACAGCGTTGTAGAAGTTTTGATAACTTTGTGGGATCTAGAATTATTGCAAGATGTCATGTTCAAAGTATGTGTTGGGAATGACTCACAGCTACCGTAATTTTTGCGGTAAAACTCACCATTTTTAAAAAAAATTAGCATGCCAGCGACTTACACAGCGAGGCAACGCATTTATGTTTTTTTTTCACAATCATAACCCAATTTTTGGCTGAGACCTGACAATTTTATTCATCCCGACATGGAAAATATTGAACACTACCATTTTCAGCCACTAGAGGGCCATCAACATATATGGCAAGCAAAGCGTCTCATTATTAGGTAAAAGTGGCTTTAATGAGAACACTTGGCTTGCCATACCAAGCCACCTTCGTGTCTCTCTGCAACTCCTGGAGCAAACGTCAAATCAGCTGCATTTTGACGTACCACCCAGGTGAAATGCAGCTGATTTGACCATTTAAGTGCATTTATTAAGGAATAGTTCAACTGAGACACACCTTTCCTATCATTTTGAGCAAACAATTGTTTTTAAGTGTTAATCTTGTTAAATTATTGTTAAAGTCCTCCAGTGCATGCTCCTGCGGCCGCCATTTAGCAGCCAATTGATTTTGGCACAACACCGGCCCACATTTCCAGATTGTCATCAGTGATGCTTAACAAATGCGACGCGTCAGCGGTGACGCATAATAGATGCGACCTATATGGCAAGAAGTAAACACCTTTAAAGTAGACCAACCAGGTTGATCTACTTAAGGTGAAACGGGAAACGGTTTGCTGGAAGTCCTCTGACTGATGAAGCCCTCCAGATAGAGGGTGAAACGTTTCTATGAAAAAGAAACTGTCCAGATGACCCGACTGAGAATTATTGGGACAATTTTAGATGGTTAAAACAGATTTTAAAGAGAAAGGGAGGGGTCAGTGAAGAGCACCGGAGCTGAGATTTTTGTCATCCAGTGTCTTCAGTAGAAAGGGACAGGAAGAAACAATAAACCCGATAAATGAAAACGAGGTTGATAATTTTCATTCATCGTGCGATTCATTGATTTGTTTATTGCGACAGGCTTAGATGTAACTGGGACCCTGTGTACACAATTTCGTTCCACCACATGTACCACATACGATGCGAATGACAATGAAGAAACCTTGACGTTGACGATAACTTTCGGCAAGTATTAAAATATCCCATGATTGTCGCAGATTCGTGATTATTTGGGCACACGGAGGCTAAACTTATTTTGCCTTCCCACCCTGGGCAGCATCGCGGCACTGATGGACACAGCAAACTCAACGCCCTCCCAACTGTCACCCATGTCCTTTTGTCTGTGTCCCCCGCCTTCCCTCACTGACGCTTGGTACATCTTATCTCCTGACGCATGCCTCCCTCCCTCACACACCACTGCCTTTCCTGTTAAGAGGCGGGACCGCTGCGAGTGAGCGGGCCCTTCTTCTGCACGGGGCCGATAGAGCCTTAATCTGAAGGCTGATGCTGAGGAAGAGGCTGATTAAAGGGAGGGGAGGCCAAAGAGTAAGAGGCAGGGCCTTATCGTGGCGAGTAAAGCATCTCAAACCTCTGGGCTAATTGGCGGTGGAGCGAGCGGCCAGCTGCTGGGCAGAGATTGGGTCACCCGATGGCCCTCCGCTCTCAACATCTCCAGGTGTGCTTTTCCACACTCTCTCCTCTGAGCTCACTTCCATTTAATGAATGTAACCCTGTGAGCTGCCGAGTTCCCTGAAAGCTGCACATCCAACAAATCCTGATGTAATTTATGAAAGCATGACTGCGAGAGACTTGTGTGTTGAAGGGAGGTGGGAGGGGGGGAGGATCGTAGTCCCAGAGCTGCAGCGCTAGGTAAAAGGATTAATTCAGCTTAAAAAAAACAAAGACCGCTGAATCATTCAGAGGATCTCCGGTACAAATGCCGTGTTTACACGGGAACATCTCCCCTTGATGTTTGCACAGAACCGATGAGATGATTTACCCGCTGCCCGAACGTTCAGGCGGGATCGGACAAGAAGTGGAACCAAAAAAAAATTGTAATTAACTTTTTCTTTTTGCGCGTTCTTCAAGCAACAAAGGCGAGACCTCAACAGAGCGGAAATAAAACAATAAATCTTCAACTTTTTACCTGTGATGTCGAAAAGTTTTCAGACTTTTCTTAAAAAACAAAAGATGCCGTTTTTTGCCCATTAGTCTAAGCACAGTTCTCCACTTTAACTAAAGATACTCAGGTTGTTTATAAAGTAAAACAAATAAAACAATAACAATAAAACAATGATGGATTGGTTTAATATTTAACTACAACGCTTCATACATTTGGAACGTAAGTAACAAAAAGTGTTTTCAGACAAGCACCAAACCAGCCAGTGGTCACTGAATGAGGTCCAGAGAGGATTTGTTGAAACAAGAGCATGTTTTAAAGAAGTCATCAGTGCAGCGCAGCCATTAGCAGAACCTTTTACAAGAAGAGGGGAGGCAGAGCTTTCAGTTGTCTCGGTACACGTGGACTACAGAAACCAGTCCTGGGCTATAGAAACCAGTCCTGACGTATATAAACTACACCTGGACTAAGAAACCAGTCCTGGGCTATATAAATTAGTTTTGGACTAAAAAAAGACTAGTCCTGGACTACAGAAACCACACCTGGGCCATAGAAACTACATCTGGACTGTAGAAACTAGAGATGGACCATAAAAAACTACTCCTGGACCACTTAAAGTAGTCCTGGACTATAGAAACTTGTCATGGACTACAGAAACTAGTCCTTGACTACAGAAACCAGTCCTGACCTACAGAAACTACACCTGGACTAAAGAAGCCAGTCCTGGGCTATATAAATTAGTTTAGGACTAAATAAACTAGTCCTGGACTGCAGAAACCATACTTGGACCATATAAGCTACTCCTGGACTATATAAACTACTTCTGGACTACATAAAATAGTCCTGGACTATAGAAACTTGTCATGGACTATAGAAACTAGTCCTTGGCTATAGAAACCAGTCCTGACCTATAGAAACTACGCCTGGACTAAAAAAAGCCAGTCCTGGGCTAAATAAATTAGTTTTGGACTAAATAAACTAGTCCTGGACTGCAGAAACCACACACCATAGAAGCTACTCCTGGACTATATAAACTACTCCTGGACTAAATAAACTAGTCATGGACTGCAGAAACTTGTCATGGACTGTAGAAACTTGTCATAGACTATAGAAATTTGTCATGGACTATAGAAACTAGTCATTGGCTATAGAAACTAGTCCTGACCTATAGAAACTACACCTGGACCAAAGAAGCCAGTCCTGGGCTATATAAATTAGTTTTGGACTAAATAAACTAGTCCTGAACTGTAGAAACCACAGCGCATAGAAGCTACTCATGGACTATATAAACTACTTCTGGACCACATAAACTAGTCCTAGACTGCAGAAACCATACTTGGACCATAGAAGCTACTCCTGGACTATATAAACTACTTCTGGACTACATAAAATAGTCCTGGACTATAGAAACTTGTCATGGACTGTAGAAACTTGTCATAGACTATATAAACTAGTCCCTGCTATAGAAACCAGTCCTGACCTATAGAAACTACACTTGGACAAAAGAAGCCAGCCCTGGGCTATATAAATTAGTTTTGGACTAAATAAACTAGTCCTGAACTGCAGAAACCACAGACCATAGAAGCTACTCCTGGACTATATAAACTATTCCTGGACTACATAAACTAGTCCTGGACTAAACCAGTCATGGGCTATAGAAACCACACCTGGACTATAGAAACTACACATGACCATATAAACTAGTCCTTGACTATATAAAATACACCTGGACAACAGACACCAGTCCTGGGCTATATAAACAAATCCTGGACTACAGAAACAAGTTCTGGACTGTAGAAACCACACCTGGACCTTTAAAACAACATATGGAATGTAGAAACTATTGATGGACCATAAAAGCTATTCCTGGACTATATAAACTACTTCTGGACTACAATTATATAAAATAGTCATGGACTACATAAACTAGTCCTGGACTACATAAACTAGTCCTGGACTATATTAACCAGTTCTGGACTACAGAAACCACACATGGACTATATAAACTACAGCTGGACTACAGAAACCAGTCCTGCACTATATAAACAAATCCTGGGCTATATAAACCAGTCCTGGGCTATAGAAACCAGTCCTGGGCTATATAAACAAATCCTGGACTACAGAAACAAATCCTGGGCTATAGAAACCAGTCCTGCGCTATATAAACAAATCCTGGAATACAGAAACAAATCCCGGGCTATAGAAACCAGTCCTGCGCCATATAAACAAATCCTGGACTACAGAAACAAATCCTGGACTACAGAAACCAGTCCTGCGCTATATAAACAAATCCTGGACTACAGAAACAAATCCTGGACTACAGAAACAAATCCTGGGCTATAGAAACCAGTCCTGCGCTATATAAACAAATTCTGGACTACAGAAACAAATCCTGGGCTATAGAAACCAGTCCTGCGCTATATAAACAAATCCTGGACTACAGAAACAAATCCTGGGCTATAGAAACCAGTCCTGCGTTATATAAACAAATCCTGGAATACAGAAACAAATCCTGGAATACAGAAACCACACCTGGACTGTAGAAACTAGTTCTGGACTATATAAACCACAACTGGACCAAAAACAACAACATCTGCACCATAGAAACTAAAGATCTGACACAATCTGCTGGATTCCATAGAAAGACAGCATTGACTAATGTGCACTTTATAACATATAAAAGTTTCTGTTGAGTGCCCTGAGGTGACTGTTGTTGTGAATTGACTAAATAAATGAACTGAATTAAATTTAATTGACAGTGAGCGGAGAGTGGACACAAACCACGAGGTAAATAAAACAGGAGAAAATGCCACTGAGCCGAAACCTTTGAGCTTTTCACTTGTATTAAAAGCTTCACCCAGATAGTGTCCGACCACAAAAAGAGTTCAGTCTTTAAAAAGAAAACGACAGAATGTCTAATTACGGAAGGGTATTGCTGTCAACCAGGAAAT
>JARVJN010000905.1:7210463-7222676 GCA_031763805.1 Argolebias nigripinnis | reverse complement strand
GCCTGGGAACGCCTTGGGATTCCCCCGGAGGAGCTGCTCCAAGTGGCTGGGGAGAGGGAAGTCTGGGCCTCCCTGCTTAGGCTGCTACCCCCGCGACCCGACCCCGGATAAGCGGAGGAAAATGGATGGATGGATGGATAGATGCAAAGACAGATAGACAGACAGATAGACAGACAGTCTGGTGACCTTTACCCTGAGAGGCAACAGCTCTACCATCTGCACCACCGTGTCACCCATAAAAAGCGGTAATCAACATAATTGGTCTGGACAATAAAATGCATTTTTTAATCATCTGACCTCAATGTGTGACCTTGACCTTAGAGCTGGGGCGATAGAAAATAGTGCAACATGTCATGTAGTGGTATAAATGTGTATCTAGTTATGTTAAATTATCTTGAGTAGATCAGAAGTTATGGCCTGGACAAGCAATTTGTTTGAAATCTAACAAGGTGGAGTCAGGTCCTCTGGACGGGTTCTTCTTTGTTGAGACGTTCTGTCTTTTATCCAAAATACAACTTATTCATGGATAAAAGACGAAACGTTCCAACAAAGGAGAATCTGTCCAGAGGACCTGACTCCACCTACCTGGATTATTAAGCAGGCAACAGGACACTGAAACATTTGACCTTGATTTGTGATCTTGACTGACACTGGAGGAGATCAAAATTATACGCAAAACACTGTCTAGTTTTGAACACAGTGATGTTTCAGTAGTTTTCCTGCTCTTCAGCAGATCTTCATGTCCTGCAGAAGCCCATGAATCACTCGTTCTTTCATATCAAGTGAGATGAAGCAGAGAAACATTTAAAACAGGCTGGACAGTGGCCCTCAAGGGCATGGATTGAGGACCCCCACCTTAGGATCTTGACCTTCCCCCCCTACTAACTCAACTTTAACGTATATAATGCACTTGCCATTGAACTCTCACATTGTTATAGATAAAACATTTAAGATACACAACCCGTTTCATGAATAAGATGCTATTTCTTACACTATCTGCAACAAAACAAAATCTTATTTTATTACATTAGTTGTAAGAAAACCAACCAGAAACTGATTCAGTACATATTACACACTCCTGTTGAGACTAACAAGCTTACCAAGGGATGTTGCTCAGCAGTTGACTGTTGACCTTACACATGAATTTGAAGAACATATGACTCGTGACTGACACATGAGGCCGTATGGCCTTCATGGATGATGAGCGGCAGCAGGGAGGCTCTCAAACGTTCAAGAAGATGAATGAACTGTTAAATTAAATCAGTCATTCCCGCATGAAGAGCTCAGTTGCCAAAGTAACAGCGACAGCGACCAAACAGCACGCACACATCAAGAACGTATGATGAAATAAATAAATATTCAGCCCAATCCCTAGACGATTACACTCTTAAATATCAAAATGCCCTCTTTAAAAAAATTGATTAAAAATAGATAGTAAAAATGACCTTCCAAGGCTCAGAAGCATGGACATTTGTTAACATGGAGGGTTCTGCATTCATATTAGCAGCCAACGCATTAATATTGAAATCAACGTTCAGAAGAAAAAGAAAACAAGAGTACTACATACAACATTATACACCAGTTGGCAAACTAGTTTACAATAATCTATAGCAAAGGCCCAGACAAGCTAAAACCTTGTATAACCTTTGACCTTGAAATTGAAGCAGGGGTGATGAAAAGTTTATGTAGCACTCCGTGATGATGCATACATGTACAGTTAGTCCTCGGGTTACGACGGTCTTGGGTTACGATGTTTCGTGGTTACGACGCATCTCCCATTTACTATGAACAGCCTTTTTTCGAGTTACACAGCCACTGTAGCAGAATAATACAGTATTGCACTGTACGCGGTGCAGCGGCAGAGGGATACAGAGGCGGAGGGATATAGAGGCGGAGGGATATAGAGGCGGAAGGATACAGAGGCAAGGTGGACCGGCAAAATTGGAAAAGTACAGGCGGAGGCCTTACTGTAAACACTTTGGACCGAGCTGGACGGCGGTTTTACGTCGTAAACGAATAGAGAATACAGAGGAAGGACCGAGGTGGACGGTGTCACCAGCATCCAAGTGGAGTACTATATAGTCAAAGTTTTAGTAGTTGGGTAGGTAGATATGCAGATGGCTGGATGGATGGATACATAGATAGCTATGGACAGACAGATAGGTAGATGATAGACGCGATAAGATGCGATAGAGAGATAAGTAGGTAGGTAGACAGATAGATGTGAAGATAGATAGATATAGATAGATAAATGCAAAGATCAATATAGATAGATAGATGCGAAGATCAATAGATATAGATAGATAGATGCAAAGATAGATAGATATAGACATCCATTCATTATGGCTCCAAAACGTATGGGTTTTTTGATAATTATGTAGGGTACTGTGTTAGGATAGGCTAAGTGCTTGGTAATAGAGTACTGTACATGTATATGGTGCAGTATGTACATATATTTCGATTTACGTCAAAAATCGGTTTACGACGCTGCGTAAGAACGGATCTACGTCATAAGTCAAGGACTACCTGTATAAAGTAGAGACGATTTATCAACAGGGGGCCGATAGGTCGATATATCGGCAGGGCCGATATTTTTGGCCGATATATGAGTTTGGGGACCTATCGGTATTGCTGAGAATTGTCCCATCACGCCTTGCCACAAACATCTAATTTTCACTCCTAAAATGCTGGAACCAAACATAATTGCACAATGTATCCAGCAGAGGGCACATGACGACTCCTTTCCAAGTCATAGCCGTTCCCTTTAACTTTCATTTTCAGCTCAGCCGAAGCAGCGAGCAATACTGTGTAGTGCAGGGGTCTGCAACCTGCGGCTCTTGAGCCACACGTGGCTCTTTGGTCCCTCTGCAGCAGCTCTTTCAAGCTGTGACCAAAATTAACATAAAACTGAATTTTATATGTTATAACGACAAAAAATGTCTATTTTTAGAATTTTCCTGTCATTTCCTTTGCAAATATGTGGATACGAGTAATACGCAGAGTAAATTAGACTCACTTTATGCTTTATTTCTTCAAAGTAGGATATTCAATTTCTCCAGAATAAAAAAAATACATAAAAGGGCACCACTGACCCCCTTCAACCCAAAAGGAAGAAGTGAGTAAAGATGATGGATGGATGGATGGATGGATGGATGGATGGATGGATGAAATCCAGTCTTATCTTTTGTCTCAGCATGTAAAAATATCCATCCATTATCTTTTACCCGCTTCTTCCATTTTTGGGTCATGGGGGTTGCCGGTGCCCATGTCCGGTAATCACTGTGTGAGGGGCGGGGGTAAAAATATCAATAAATGTTAACAACCACTGGATATTTTTTAGTTTCATAATTTCATGCCTACTGGCCAGAAAAGCCCCCTCTAACAAACATAAAGTGGCCCATGGGCCACCAGTTGATAATGACAGTTGTAGCTGGATTTGTGGCTCTGGAAGTTTAATTTAGTGAAGGAAGGGGCAGAAATGGCTCTTTTGATCGTAAAGGTTGCCGACCCTTGGTGTAGTGTATTTTACTGAACAGAGCATGCTATGTTTATTTTAACTGATATATAAAGAAAAAAAATACAAAAAATTATCTTTAATCCCACAACCTGATTGTCATTAGCCATGTGCCTCTCAAGTTAGCAAGATAATGTTTAGCGTAGGCCATTGCCTCATAAAACTTTACCCAGAACAATAAATCTAATTTAAAATACATCAGTGTTACTAATGTTATCTTTGTAGTCTTTAATGAAATGCATTGTTTTTCTGAAACATTTACTTTTCTGCAAAGAAAAAATACCTACTGCAGTCAATACTAATTAGTAGAGATGCACGATCCACATTTTTTTAAACTTCCGATCAGATCCCGATACTTAAATTTGGATGTCGACCGATACTGATACCTCCCCGATATCATCATCATTAGTGATTTTATATGAGGCTGTAATAATCCCCTCTCTATAGGCAAGTACAATTTGTACAAATATATGTATGCATGTCCAAAAAGGCAACTTAGGTAAGTTTTATTAATGTTGGATAAGTTTAAAAGTTAGAATTAAATCTTGCTAACACAAAACATGTTTTTATTTATTTATTCCTAGTTATAAAGTGGATATTAAAGTGATTAAATGGCTTTAAACTTCATGGCATAAACTAATACAGACATGTTCCTGTTTTTAATATTTTACACCACTTTATAATGTTGCGATTTTTGTTTCATTTTTGTAATTTTCAATTCATATGCCTTTTTTACGATTGTCTACTGTTGTACTGATAAATATCTCCTGGAGGGTAAACTACTGTATTTCTTGGCTGCAAGTATCAAACTGCAAAATCCTTAGTTTTCTACAGCTGATAGTGTTTGCTCATTAATTACGATGAAGTTGAGCAACTTCTTGGTAAATATTCAAGCTCCGTGGCTTCAGTGGTTCGCTCCTCTTGCTCAACCTGAAGCAGGCAGAATATTCTAGTGCATATCCTCCAGGAACAATTTGAAATAAGTTGGCCTGTCCAAGGTCAGCAGGGAGGCCAAATTCAGATAAACACCAAGGCTAGCAGCTTTACCATGGCTGAAACTGCTACCAATATCTTCTTAATTTGTTGATATCCAAGGTGTCCACCGATTCCAAAAAGCAGAAACTTTGTTATCATAAATCCAATAATATACGCATCTTCTACGCCCCCCACGGACAGCACAGATAGGTACACTATCTTCCACTCCCTGCAGGAATCAATGACATACCCAGCTGCGAGAGTCCATTCAGGGCATGAGGGCTCTCCAGCACCCTCTCGTCTGGTGAAAAAAAAAATCAATTGCGTTGAGGGGCCAGCTGACCAAATCCATAATAATTTTCAATTTGGAAGATGTGTTACGAGTGACTCTGAGGTTGACAGGACAAGAGAGCAAAAAAGCAGGAGGGAGTGAGAAAGGGTAAGTGCAACCATATTCATCGAGAGCAAATGACAGAATCTGATCTTGAGCGAATCAGAAGTTATATTTTGGCAAAAGAAAGTTTATGTACAGACAGACTATACCATAGCCTTTAGATGGGCTTAAAGACAAGTTAATATTAAACGATCAAAGGCAAAATGCCCAAGAACATTCTTGAAAGAATCGGGGGCAGTTGGCTTCAAAATTAATGGTTCAACTTCATGTTAAGGTAAACAACAAGCAGGAGCTGCTCTCACAGTTACCAGGGAGCATTAATATTCAAGATCCTTTAAAAAACCTGCTGTTTATACGCATCTAAGTTCAGACAAAATGTGGTATTGATTCATTTTGCTTCCTCCTATATACTGCATTCTCAGCAGGCATTTTCCGCTGTTTGTTTTAAATCTAAATACCTCGGCAGGCAATACCTTTGTACTTTCCTGTAATTAAGAAATGCATCAATCTTAAAAAGTGTCCGACGGAAGGTCCCTTATTTTCCTGCAGCCTGCTTTCCTAATAAATATGTTTGGAACGATCAATAGAAAAAATAATGGTAGGAACAAGCTTGGCAGGTTGCCTTGGGCGGTGCTACATTTCCCCACTCTGCTCATGTTGTACACTGGAATGGGCCCTTTGGTTCTGTATGAAGACGTGGTGGAGAGAATATATGTGGGAGTGTTTCCGAGCTGATTTAGATTGTTGTCGGGGCAAAAACTTTCGGCACCTGCCTGAGTCTAATCACTGGAGAAGAGCTGTGGAAGAAGTTGCATGAACAACTGAAATAAAGTGGGAAAAACTGAAGTTACAATCAGGCAGATGTGTACACCAAGTCTGCAGTAATTATTCATGATTTGGTTGATTACACTTTGTTTTGTTCCTCATAATGAGGACTAAAAAAAGGGAGAAACAGCTGAGATAAATATAGACAATGAAGGATCTTGTGCCAAATGACACTGCAGCCTCACCAGTGGCTATATGAGACTTCACTGCTGTGGATATTAAAAAATGCCAATTCTCCACCCGCAGCAAATAAAGACCTCCCTCGCAATCCCCACTGTACTCGTAGAGTGAATTACTTTGCTCTTCCGACTGTAAAAACTGGTCTTTTGAGTCCATTATTTCCATATTTTCCATAAGCAAGCCTGTCTGATACAGTCTTTTAATTAAGACTTTACAAGTTGTTTCCCAAGGACACATTATAACATCTTTGTTTGGCAGATCACAACTTAGTTGTTCTTCCCGTTCTTCGTTTTCCTCTTCTTCTTCTTTTTTCTTGTTGTTGTTGTTGTTGTTGTTGTTCTTCTTCTACTTTGTTTTCTTCTCGTGCCAGGTCTGTCAAAAGCACTGTGCAAATCTGGGACGGTGACCCTGAGGCGTTTGGTGGAGACGGCTGGATCAGACTACTCCAACGTCCGAGAGGTGGTTTCATTGCTTGGGGTCTGGTCTGCCAGACTGGTGCAACGCTGCCTGGACCTGGTGAAGGAAAGGGTGCCAGATGGAGAGAAGTGTCTCCTGTAGCTGTGGTCCACGGGGAATTGCCCGTCTGATCCAATGGACCCTTTCCCGGAAATCCACCTGAATCCCAACATTGTGAAAGACAGTGGTCGTCAGCTACGCAACACAGACCCAAAGATAGACTTGTGCAGAACGGGTCCAAAAGTACTTTATAAGACTTCTGTTAAGATTCTGAATAAAAGAACTCTGCACAACAGAGCTGTCAGCAAATGGGACGACAAGCTCAGAGGTCAGAAGCTCCAGTGGAGGACACTTTACAAACCTCCAACAACAAAAAAAAAAGAACAGACTGTTGATCTTCAATGGAAGATCCTTCATGGCACCATTGCAACAAATTACTTTTTGTCGGTCATCATCCTGAGGTTTTAAACTAGGGATGGGGCCTATCCGATACAGTATCGGTATCGGCATCCGATACCAGCATAATTTAAGCATTGGATATCGGATCCAACCTGCAGATATTTCCGATCCGGCTTCAAAGAGCACATGTGTTCCATCACATTCTGTGACTGCCGTCTTAACATTGTGTGAGTTAAACCCAATGAAGATCTGGAATTTCCAATCTGGAAAAAGTGGATTTTGTTGTCTTTCCCATAATGCTACTAAAAAAACAGCTAAGTATTATGGGAAAGACAACAAAATCCACTTTTTCCAGATGCACCATGAGTAAGAAGGACATGTGTGTGGTATAAGACTTGCCTCTTGTATGCTGTTAAAGTTTGTTAGTTTCCCTTGGGTATATCTCACACAATGTTAAAATGAATAGTCTCAGTACAAAAATTTCATTATACAGATTTGCATACCTGAACAGTATCAGATCGGACAAGTATCGGTATCTGTCGATACTCAGTTTTTAAGTATCGGTATTGGATCGGAAGTGAGAAATGTAGCTCGGTGCATCCCTTTTTTAAACGTGTCCTTTTTGTAGTTTGTCTGAGAGGGTTTTTCATCTTTTTACAGATTGTGTATGGCTGACGGCTCTGTTTAATCTAATGGCGAGGATTTTTAGCCTTTTTGACACCGTTTTCAGCAAATCCGTTTATTTTTATTTTTATGGAGTACATTACAACAAAGCCACAAAGTTTAAATCCCAAACTTTAAACTTTTTAGTGGCCGAAGCAAAAATGGCTGTTCACTTGTCTCGCATGGCCAGACTGCAGGCTGGACCTCAACTTGATGCCGTGGCTCTGTGTAAGTGCAACGTCAAGGGTTGACTGCTGTTGGAGTTTTGCGCACAGAGACACTGGACACTTGGAGAACTTTGTGAAACTGTGGGGATTTAAGGTTTTATGTACTATTTCTGATCAGTGACAACTACAATACAACAAGCTCCTCGTGTAAATATTTTATTGCAAGCTTGTCCTGATCACCTTTCTTTAACACTGCAGGGTCACTGGACTCAGTATGGGGAGTACAGAGTAGAGCCGCTGCTCCTCTGCATCGAAGCAGTCAGTCGAGGTGGTTCATCTGATTAGGTTGATTCCTGGATGCCTCCCTTTGGAGGTGTTTGGGTACATCCCATTGGGAAGAGGCCCTGGGGCAGACTGAGATCTCTCTGGGGTGATTGTGTATCTTCTGTGTCCTGGGAACACCTTTGAGAAAGCCAGGAGGAGCTGGAGTGTCTCGACCTGTTGCCTCCACACTACCTGACTATAGACAAGTGGTAGAAGCTGGAAAATATTTAAATTCAAGTGACATGAGAACAAATACCTGCCAGTGACGAGGAACGGGCTTTTGGTTGACTCAAGGTCTTCTTGGAAGCTCTTGAAGAGAATGTCACCTTCACAGCCCAATCAAAGAGTAATTAACTGAGCAATCAAAAAAATGTCCTTAAGTCTATTTTAAACCTTTATTTATTGGAGAAAACGAATCTGAAATAGCAACGTTATTTGAAAATCAACACCTGTGTTAAATATCCTTGCGGTCTTGGTTAACGATCCTTGTTTTAATTGGCTGCAAATGCGTGACATTTAAATTAATTTGGAAGAATTTTCGATTTATATTTTTGTTAGTTTTTTTAATCAAACATACCCCTCACTGGAACCCGATGTTTCACCCGCCTACATCCATATTAGATTTGTTTACAGGCTTGTTATCATTAATCAAGAATTCATAGCCTTGCGAGGAGACGAGGGTAAAAAACAACAACAACAAAAAAACACGAAGTTCCAACCAATTAATTTAAAGAGACGGCAGAAAGTTTCCAATCACATCCTAAAAATCGTCAGTGGTTTATTGGTTCGGCGCTCCTCTCAGCGCAGCTTAAACTTTGATTGCAGTAATTTATTGACCTGTGTGTTAGTGACCACTGCATAAAATCCATACTGCGCCTCAGGGCACAGTTAACGTTGATGCAATAGTTACAAGGCACAGCCAAAGTGAGCGTGAGCAAACATGTTTCCTTCCAGATGTTGGTGATCGACTGTGTGGACTGCTTGCTGGTGCCGTGAATGATTTCAACCAATGTTTTGGGCTCTCTATTTGGTATTCAAACATCCTTTAGATTGGATGCTTTACGCCGCACAGCTTCAGTGAATTATTCATCAAAGCTCCCTTCAACATACCTCTGAGCGGGGAACAAATAAACACCTGGGCTTAAACACATCCATAAATAAGGATGGGAAGAATAAAAAGCTCTTCGATGGATTGTACAAAAGCATTAAAGCGTTGTTCAGGCGAACAGAGGGGGCTGGAATAAAACACGACACGTCTAAAGAAACAGCAGTCCTCCTGTATCCTACTGAACGGCTGATTTGTTTATTTTATTTTCCAAAGAGGAGCTGATCAATGCACAGCTGCTCTGAAGCACCACCGAATGTGGCACGCTGACCTTTATCCGAATGTTATTCATTAATTTTTTTGGCAAAATGACTAACGCAGCCGGATGATTCATGTTGATCTATGCAGCGGTGGTTGAGCACTTAGCTTCTGTCTCACATTTTATTTATTATTATATTTATTTAGTATTATTTACTTATTCTGCTTCTTTATTTTAACCCTTAATATACAAAAAATATCCATCAGGATTGCAAATCCCCGAAAGTTACTTATAGTGTCTCACAAAGCAGGATGTAGGACTGCAGACTAGAGCTCAATCGATATGGAAATTTTGGCTATTGCCGATACTACATTGGGAGGAGTTAGCAACCACCGATAACCGATTAATGGCTGAAAATATTTGTGGTTTCTCCACCCTCCCAGAATCTCAGGAAACAGCGAGTGGGGTGGGGCTAATTTATTTAGCTCAGCTGTTAGCAATCATGAAGCTAAGCTAATCAGATCTTTAATTAGTCCAACTGCGCTGCCTTTTGTTCAAAGACAGTAATAAATAAAAATCATGTGAGTAAGTTACACAAATGAGGGGCTAAATAAGTTCATAGTTAATATTTAGCATAAGTAAATTCATGCTAAAAACAGTTAAAATGTTTTGGGTTTGAATTCCAATCAGACTGAGACGGCTAAAATCGTCATATTGTACGTGCAGTCTGAGGCAGTGAGTGCTCTCACCACAGAACAATCTTTGACTTATTTTCTCCGGTAAAACAAGAGCTTCGAAATTAAGGGAGAAAACGGCGCATTTACACGCTAAATGTGCCTTGGAAAACTTTCGTCTTTTTACAAATTCATAAAAATAGGTCTTCGGTAAAATAAAAAAGGCAAGCCTTGTCTGAGGTCTTTTAATTTTTTCGCTCCAGTTTAACTCCATGTAGTCACGTGCTGTGAGGACAGCGTACCCACACTAACGTTAGCTTGCTAACTTGAGAGGCACTTAGCCAATGACAAGCGGGTTAGAGTACTGAAGAGAATTTATTATTGTTGATTTATTTTTAACTTTACAGATCAGTTAAAATAAACTGTTCAGCAAAATACACTACACAATATTGCTCGCTGCTTCACCTGCGCTGAACATGAAAAGTGAAACTTAAGTGAACCACCATGACTTGAAAGTTGTCTTCATGCGCCCTCTGCTGGATACATTGTACAATCACGGCTGGTTCCAGCATTTTAGGGGTGAAAATCAGAAGCACTTATGTCACCTGATAATGGGACCATTATCGCTGATACCGATAGGTGCCCAAACACCTATATCGGCCCCACTGCTATATCGGTCAGTCTGTACAGACCATTGGACAGAAGGCCATTTCCTTAAACTAATTATCTTGTTATCATGACTACACATCTCCTTTGGTACAGAATAGGATTCTGCAATTGGTGGGGAATTATTGTATATCTGTCTCGTGTAGGCAAACCGTTACTCGCTGCAATAGGAAATTCAAACACTCAGTCACGTCTAAGTCTCTTGCCAAGGTTTGGAAAAGTTGCCAACTGTCAGTCGTTGTCCTCTGATTAATTATGTAACACCCACAACTGCACTACTGAGCTTCAACTTCATGCTTGTTGTTACCCTTTAGTTACAATAAAAGCACCACAAATCGATAAAAAGAAATGCATGTACTATGTGCAAAGGAAGACGTGTTTTCAAAAGAAACCATAGGTTATACATTTCAACCAATCAAACCACTGCAAATCTATCCAGCGCTAGCTTCAAATAAAATGGTTAGTAAGATAGTATTGAAACAAACATATCAGAGCACATTTACGCACTTGCAACCCAGTTTGATAGCCTTCTGCTATCGACCATTATCTATAAATGTACTGACGTCTAAGAGGAATCCAGTACTTCTGCCTTTTCCACCAGTTTGATGTTCCATCAAAGCAAAATGTCAGATCTGGAAAGAAATATCCATATGATCACAACTGACAAGAAAACAAACTAAAAGACCACATCTCCAGCTAGCTACAGTGAAACTGCTGACACAACCAGCGAAGCGTTCCATTGTGCGAATCAGTGACTTTCCTCATCCGGAACCCAGTCTCAACATAAGCAAAATACAAAAAACAATTTTTTACCCAATGACAACCAAAAGTTGGCATTATTGTGAGAGGTTAATAATCAACCCGTCACCTATTCAAACCATTTAATCCATTCAGGTCTCGCTCGTAAATGAATCCCCGAGGCTCAATGAGATTAACTTGTAGAAATGAAGGTTGAATGAATTTGCCAACTTAGGTGACCGCCTAAACTTGCTGTGTGCCAACAAAAAACATGTCCAAAGGCATGTATCCCCATTTGTTTCCCTGTTTGGTTAGATTCCTACACACTGCACCCTATAAAGCCATCTTCCCAGCTTTGTTGCCATGCTTCCCGTCCAATCCTTCATTCTCCCATCCCCCATGATCTCCTCACCTTTAGCTCTAAATTGACTCTAATATCTCAGAAGGCAGGTGGTGTTAACATTCTAGTTATTTGAACCAGTCAGTGGTTTAGAGCCAGGTGCCAGTGTAACAGGCCATATAAGCACCCAATCTGGACTATACCTGGGGTTAGAGGGGCCTAAACTAGATTATACATGGGTATACTGTGGTCTTCAACACCTCTCAGGTCAGATTATACTCCCCATGATCAGCAAGATTGAGCCATACACACAAGAATAACCTAATTTTCAACATTTACAAAGGGGTTCAGCTTTAAAACTGAAAACACAGACTTGTATTCTCTTAAACTTGCCACAGCCAAAGTGAAACAGGAAGTGACATCAAAGGGGAACTCTTCTGTACAGGTTGTCCCCGACTTACATACGAGTTCCGTTCCTACGCATCATTCGTAACTCGAAAATTCGTAAGTCGGGGACCACACGAGCCGCCACTGATACACGTACATGTACAGTAATGAACAGTTACCAAGTTACCAAGCACTTCGCCTATCCTA
>JARVJN010000905.1:7073092-7084404 GCA_031763805.1 Argolebias nigripinnis | reverse complement strand
TTTTAAACAGGGCAAATGAGGCGCTGACGCGTCGCGTAGCGGTGACGCGTATTAAACACCGAAGCGTATTATGTACGTTTTTTTCTGGTTTATTGGCAATAATTGGACAAAGCGCATTAAACACCGGTGCGTATTTTACACCGACAAATACGGTAATTAGTAAAAAAAATGAACAAGGCCAAAACGCTGGCGTCACATTTAAAGAGTGAATATCGGCTCGTTAAAGCTGTGTATCTCTGATCATCTGTATTTTACATGGACTTGTAACCTGCAGGGAACTGAGTGTTTTTTGTTGTTGTAAAAATGTCATTTTCTATCAGTTTTCAAGCAAATGACTGTTTGACTTTCTTTGCAAACTGTTGCATCTTTCATGTCCTACAGCAGCCCCCTCTTCATTAGGACCTAATATATGCTGAATATAGTCTGAATATTGTATTGTAATATGTATTATTCAGACTTCCAGTGAATATTGTATGAGGAGGCTGTATTTGCATTCAGAAGCAGTAATGCTGGAACTGACATGTAGGGAATAAATTGATCAATAATTAGATGCAAGAAAAAAAAAGACAGCATGGAAATGGAAACGCTGAACATGAGAACGTGCATACAGATTGATACTGAATTAAAGCGATCAGCTCCTGTTGATTGTCTTTGCGTCAATTTGAAAGCTTTGCCTCATCAGTAAATGTGCTGATGCATGTCTCCAACCAGAAAAAAAGTGATCTCTGATTCTTATCCCCACCTCCTTTTATTATGTCCCAGCCGTCAGATGGGAACTGCACGAGATGAGAGAATCAGTTTGTATTGAACACGGTTGAATGCAGTGCTGATGAAAGCTTATGCTGATAATAGCTTTTTCATTATGTCCTTAGCCAGGCTTGGCATTTCATTTTCTCTTGCAGACAGGGGAGAAGTTTAGGTTCCAGTGCCCACGCTGCTGCTGCTGCTGCTTTCAGAGCTCGTCTTTTGATTGGATTGTGTGTTTGGAATATAATTTTTTATGTTGCATTGCTGCTCGATTGAAATGGTTGGGTTGTTTTACACTTAAAAGTTGATGTCCTGCACAAACATCATCGAAGGAGCGACTTGTGGAGTAGTTCCAGCATCTGGGTGTCTTGTTCCTGAGTGGAACAAGCGATGGGTCAGAGCCTCATCTTCAGTAATGAGGCCGTGACTTTGGTCAGTCATGGTGAAGAAAGAGTTGAGGAAAGGCAAACTCTTTACTGGTCCGTTGATGTTCCAGCTCTCACTCGTGGTCATCAGGTTTGGATCATGACTGAATGAACCAGATCCTGGACCTAAGCAGCTGAAATGAGCTTCCTTCGTAGTATGGCTGGGCTCAACCGTAGTGCCTCAGACGAGGAGCTCCATCCTCCTAGGGGAGCTCGGATTAGAATCGCTGCTCCTCCCCATCAGAAGGAGTCAGCTGAGGTGGCTCATCTGATTAAGATGCCTTGTGGACACCGTCCTTTGGAGGTTTTCCATGCACGGCCCGTGGATGGGATATCCTGAAGGAAGACCCAGAACTTGCTTTTTGCTCTGGAAATGCCTTGGAACCCCTCAGGAGGAGATGGAGAGTGTTGGGGCGAGGGAGTCCTTGGTTTCTCTCCTTGACCTGCTGCCTCCACGATCTGACCACAGATGAGCAGGAGAAGATGGAGGAGGAGACAACAAAACAGCTAAAGACCTAATTTTAGCTGGGTTTCATCTCTTCTCATTTTGAACATCTTTCTCTTTAAGTTTCTTTTTTTGTTGTTGCAAACTTTACTAGAAGTAAAAAAAGAAGCAGCATCTTTTATCTGCAAGTCTAACTCAGTTTACCTGCTCTTAATTTGATGAATCAGTCTGAATCCGGTGTCAGGAACGGCACACATTTCTTCTTCAAACCAAAATTTGAATTGGCAATGTCAAAATCTACAAATATTTAGGAGAAACTAGCACAAATTAACCGTTAAATGTGTGTTTCTCAGTGTTTACCGTGTGAAAATCCTTGTCCGAATGTAGATTCAGCATTCTCTGTTGTTTTCCCGTTTTTATTTTTTAATGTTTCCGTACATTATTTACCAGCTACCTCTGTGTATTTTGTGCTGTGTTAGCCCTTCCTACAGCAAAAATGTTAAGTTCACGTGGTTGTGGGTGCTATGACTTATGGTTTTACACTTTTTAAAATATTTAACTTTAATTACAATTATTTTCATGATGCATTGGCATCTTTTTAATTCTTTCAAAAACATTATTGTACATCCGCTTCAGAAAACTCTCTCTGCGTTTGTGTTTTGTTGCTTTTACCTTTTTGATAGCATTTTGCTATTTTTAACTAGAATTTAGCTATTTTGTTTCACCAAGCAAATGTAGTACTTTGCAGAACAATAGCTATCAGCTAAAAGTATCAACAGCTAGCTAAAGGCTGCAAAATGATAGCTAAAAGTAGCAGAACAGTAGCTAAATGCTGAAAGTAATTCTGAAAGAAATATATCCAAATATGTTGAGTCTAAATGATTGAGTCTATATGTCTGAGTTTTGCATATTGTTTGCTTCATAACGACTTTGTTTTCATAGTTGGTGCAGATGTAAAACACAAACTGGAAGATGTCATTTAAAATACTTTGTATGTACCGTAGCTACTAAACAATTTGTTCGGTGTGTGACTGAAAGCATTGTGATGAATCTGCCTTTAAATTTAAATAGATGTTTATGTTAAATATGAAGGATAAGCCTTCAGAGATTTGATGACCAATCATAAAGTTCAGTTTTTATTAGATTGCATTCATTTGAAGGTCAGGATTAAGAACTGGGATTCTGATGCTTTGCAGAACAAATTATTCCTTGTTGTGGAAATGCAAAAAATATCCTGATCATATGTATACTGTATGTGTATATATATATATATTTTTTTTTTATTTTTTTTTATTGGATGTTAAATTAGCATAATTCTTCTGATCCAAACCCCCTCTTTCAAAGGTGTAAGTTTGTTGCAGTAAAACGGCTCCTATAAACCACTGAAACAACAAAACTTACTTTTGACTGAAGTTTTTTTAGACTATAAGGGGACAATGTAGTCTTTTGTCTGCCGTGATTTATTTGTAAAATATGCTGAAATCACAAAAGTTGGACCATTTAGCTGTGAGCCAAGAGCGATTAAACACATTCCACTAAAACACAGTGAAGGGTTGTCAGAAAACTAAGATTGATACCAATAAGATGATTCTGGGACGATGTTTTTGTCCTAAATGAAGTGAGTAGATGTCATAAAAAAGGCATTGTTTATGGTTTTCATTTTACTGGTGCGATTAGCTCGGTTACGCTTTCCATCGGTCGCGGTTTTGTCTCAAATGTTCATGGAATGTCTTGAAAAAATAAATTTGGCTGTAGATTTGCCAAGACAAAGGTAAAACGATCTAAAACCGTCATTGGAAAGTATTTTTCCAATTGAAAAACTAAATTATTTGTCTGGAAAATAACATTTTTCTCAGTTGAAGTCGGTGTTATGGAAGATGAATACATCAGACACATTGTAAGTTTTGGTTTTTATGTTTACAAGTCCATCCCTCTGATGGGTTTCTGATCTGAAGAGCTAGACGGTGGTGTTTAAGACCAACATGTCACTGAAGAATTCCAGCCATGTTGAGTAGAACCAGATGTTTGCTCCAGCTTTTCTCCCATAAACCCCCTCCTCTGCAATATCTCCTTTAAAAGACTGACATTTTCACTTAGTGTTTTTTAATAATTTATCACAATTTTTATCTGAGTTGACAAGAATGCACAAAAATAGGTGTTTTCTTTGTAAATGTTCTGTTAAGCGAGTCAGGAAATTGGCCTCTGTTGAAAAATGTGTTTGACACAGTTGTAGAACAAGATAATAAATAAGTCTAACCTGAAATGAAGGCTATAATATGATTAAAACTATAATAGGTGATTGTTTATGTTATTTATAAGTTAGAGGGCAACAAATCAAATATTCTGGGAAAATAGACTTTTGAACAAGGTTAAATGATCAACAGTTGTAGCTCGTATGCTAAAGTATCAAGTGGAGATTGTGCTGTTCTGAACGTTTCAGTGGATTTTTATGAAGTGAATCAGTTTTACCAGATTTAAAGTTTTTAAGACTTTTAAAGAAAAAGTATTGAATACACTTCTCCAACTTTTATCTAATTCACATTCAAGGTTATTTTTAATGTCGTAAATTTATTTGGTAGATGTATGTATATATTCTCATGTATACATTTTAGATTGGTCTAGGGGAGAGTGGTGGTGCAGAGGTTAGAGAAGGTGGGCTTGTAATTGGAAGGCTGCTGGTTCGATTCCCCGTACCGTCAGCGTCGTCGTCATGGTGGGGGAGGTGAAGCACCCACACCTGCCTCCACCCTCAATTGCCCCACTCTCGACCCTTGAGCAAGGCCCTTAACCCCCATCATCTGCTTCCCTGGGCACCCTAGATAGCAGCTCTCTGCTCCACACAGAGGAGCAGCTGCTCGATTCTGAGCGTCCTTCATTTGACGAAGCTCCTCACCCTATCTCTTAACACGCTGCAGGCCATTGCGACCTAAACCCATTTTTTGACCCATATGAGACCCATACTCTTTTCTTCATGACAGTTTGAACGTGTCAAATACAACCCAGAACTTTTTTATGTGGTCCTGAATTATGTCCAATGCATTTCAATGTGATCTCAGTCATGGTTACATGGTGTTTCATCCAACTTTTACATCAGCGAGGTCTGGATGCGTCTTCAGCTACAGAGCAACTCTCCAATATCTTTGTTCTTCTAACTCATGTCTTAAATGACTGAGTGAGAATCAACACGAACGTTGGTGTCGGACCGTATCAATACTAGCGTGATGGATCAATACTAGTCCAGCTAATCCGCTAACAGAATAAATGATTTGATCGGATTAGCAGTTTTACTACCTTCTGCATTTATTAACAAAAATTAAACTGAGACACACTCTTACAAAAAAGGCAGCCAACAATTATATTTTTAGGCATTTCTTTAGTTAAATTGTAATGATGTTGGTGGTATTTACATTCTAAAATAAGCTGATTTGTAATCATGTATTAACAAAAACACGTTACATCGGTGGTGACGTAGGTGCGACCTATACTCCGGTGCAACCTATTTATGAATTTTTCCAATTTATTGGTAATAATTGGACAATGCGACCCATACTCCGGAAAATACGGTACTTTAATGTTTAGTTTTTCTTTTCACAGAGACACTGAATCATCTCTGCCTTGCCTGTCTCCCCGTGGTAACCAAAAACAGCATACAGATATTAATCAAATCAAGTCTGGACTAAATCTCAGATTCTGCTCCAGCGTCCCTGACGGTTAGTAGCTAACGTTACCCTTGGACCTCAAGAATCTCGTTGTAGAGACGTATGGAATGGGAGGAAATAAGCAAAATAAACATCTAGGTTCATTTGAGGTCCGCGTTTGTCATTGCTCCTTCCATTTCTCTTGCCATCTTGCTTGGCTGCACATTATCTAATACGGCAGGAATGCTATAAAAATAACCCTAAAACCCCCGTCAGCCTGCCAAATTCTGACACCAGCCTAATTGAGATGCCACCATAAATTCTGAAGTCTGTGATTATTTTATAGACAGTATGGGAAAAAGCAAGATAAATGGATGAGACTGAGACGGTTGCCAGTAATGTACGAAAGTGGAGAAAGAAAGAGGGGGTTGAGGGGAAGGGGGTAGATGGACAGCAAACAGATTCAAAGACAAACTGAGGACCTCTCTCTTAACTGAGTGCATATTAATGCAGTACTGCAGAAATCCAGCCAGCCAAGGTCAACAGAGATTACCAGGACCATGACTAAACATGTTGCCTGACGATTACAGAGCATCCTCGTCTTCTCTTCCCACCAGCTCATCCATCTGCACCGCCGTCCTCGCCACCTCTGCGTCTGTCAGGGTCCACGTTCAGCCCTTAATGGAACAAGTTCCCTCTCTTTAAGTGATCAACTAGAGAGGGGAGCCGGCTGAATGCATGAATTTTGAGTGGAGGTGATGCAACGCGGCAGAGTTTCTTACCCCGTCTCCGACTCCTACATCCCCGCTCCCAGCAGAGTGGGTGGGAATGACAAAAAGGAAGCAGGGAAAAAAAAGGTAAGAGGAGGTGGCGGGGAGGAGAGGTGAAAACTGATTACTTCAGCTACCGATCGCAGAGGAGGCCACCCCCCAAAGCCCCCTTTCATCACCTCCATTAGACGCGTTGCATTGTTAATGGGCTATTTTAGGCCAACGCGTTTCATTAGCGTTAGCTCATCTGAGCAAGCAGGTTGGGTTGACACATGTGTCACCAACCACCGAGGGGAAGTGCTCGCAAAAGAATGCCGCCCCATGCATTAAGCGGGTTTACCAAGCAGCTCTGGGATGGAGAATACACCTACATATTCACATACACAGCACTGTCGGTTTCGGTTGACCTCACTGCTACCCCCACCCCACCTTCCATTTACGGCCAAAGTTTTCTTGCTGAATGTGAGTATATAGCTCCAAGCTGAGAAACTATACAACCCAATCAATGCTGCACTTGATCTTCTAATGAAGGCGGTAAACGTGCAGATTAGAGACTGTCAGGAGGCTTTCTAAATGCATTCCGTCCTCCCACTTCATCTACTAGCCACTGTTTTGGAAATGATCAAGAATATTAGAACGAGAGATGAATGGCGCCATTAGTGAAAGTAGCCAAAAGCTTGTTTTTGCCTCATTTGTCTTGTTAAAGGATACGTAAGATTAAAAAAAATACAAATGGAAACCCCATGGAAACTCAAGTTATTGTTTCTCTTAAGGAAGGCTGTGACGGTTATTCCGTTGCAGTACAACTCGTTTCCGGTGGCGCACAGGCATAACTTCTGATATGCGTTTGATAAATTTACCCTTTGAACTGCAACTTTATTGAGCGCCTTAAAAATGACATTATATTGGGAGGTCATTGAAACTCCTTTACCAAATTGTTGTCGAGTAAACATAGCGATACAATTAAAAGAAAAACATCGCTATCCATCCTTAATTGTTCTATTTGAGACTATTTCTGAGCAGGGGGTAATGTATAATGGACTCTCAGGAAAGGTATTTTGTGACAAAGGACGCATTTAATCAGAATTGTCGATGTTTAAGCACCAATGCTTGTGCAAATTTGACCTTTGTGTGACTCTGACCACACCGAAGGGATTCATTTGTTACTTTATACGCTACAATGAATATTTAAATAGATTTATTGTCTCAGTAGCCCCAGTGCTTGGCGTTTTAATCCAGTGGTCATGTGCTTCATCTTTAAGTTAAAATACCCACTTTCCTACATGACAGTTTTATTATGGTTTGAAGCCAAACGGCAAAGGTGGACTTTAACCTACCAAAATACACCAAGAACCAATGGACAGGTTGAAAAATACTGCAAAAAGTATTGGATGTACAGGATGATCATTGGATGATCCATCCATCATCTTTTACCCGCTTCGTCCATTTCGAGTCACGGGGGTCGCCGGTGCCCATGTCCAGCTATCACTGTGCGAGGGGCGTGGTACACCCTGGGCAGGTCGCAAGTCCATCACAAGTTGATCATTGGATGATCTACAACTGACTAACTTTTCAAGTCAAACTGATTTACCAAAAAAATGTGTATCAGTCAGTTTTACAGATTTAGACCAGAAATTTGGCGTGGTAGTAGTTGTGAGCTTAAAATGTGTCATTAAGTTCAAATGTATTTAGGAAACAATCGTTTATTCCCTGCACAAAAGTTCCAAAAAGGGTGTTACCAGTGTTTCGCCTACATTACTTTTCTTGGCAGGGTGCTCATCTCCTTTGATCAGGGGTGTGGGGAGGTGGCGACAGAGACATCTGTGTTGCGCACCATTTGTACAGACAGTTGTCGACCAGGGGTGGGTTGAGGGACTCGTAGTACTACCTCTGTAGCTAGCTAGCGCATCTGTATTGTGCGCCGCTAGCATAGCGCTATGGCAGTGTGGTCAGTTGTTGACTGGGGGGTTGGGGGGGTTGATTCAATAGGCAGGGCACTGCGTTCTATTGACAGGAAGGGATGCCCTGCTTGTATATTGGTAGGGGAAACACTGGTGGTACCATTGTAGTTGGGTCTTGAAATAAATTTCAGTTTAATCTCGTATCCTATGAACCCCGGAAACAGCTTCTCAGATCAACACAATGACAAGCCTGCTGTAATGAATCCCCCTGTTTCTATGTGTATGTGTGTGTGTGTGTATTCATCTGTCCTGCAGAATGTTGAAGATAATTAACTGGCGCTTTTGTCTTCATTTTAACTGGCATATTCATTATGGATTTGTTGTATGCAGTAAGAAAAGTTGTCTAATGTTTCTCTTAATGAAAATAAATAAATTAGTGGGACCAGAGGTAATCAAGCCGAGGCTTCGGCAGGGTGACAGGTATCAAGGCAAATGGTGCGAGCTTCATTAGCTAGATGAGGGCAGTCGTGTAAGGATCGTGTGGGCAGTACAGACACAAAACGATCTTGATTATGTTTAGTGGCAAATAATCAACTGAACGGGTTTTTAATACCAGACTATCACTGAGGTATCAAATCTCATTATTTCAGGCACATTCAGATATGGAATAATAATAAACTATTATCACAGCCTACACATCAATCCATCACGTCTTAGAGGTAATAATGCATGCAAGTAAATGGGTATAATAGGGAAATAAATATACTGTATTTTAAAGAAGTAAATAGAATAAATAAGTTTTTATAGGAACAGTTCAAACATTTTCAAATGGAAACAATTGATACCTGAACAATTGAACAATCCCAGTTTGAAGAAAATACAATTTTTTTTAATCAAACTGATGAGCCAATGTTGATTCGCATGACACCGATGCCAAAGCAAATATTTACTGCTTTACAGCAACTAATCTCAAACATTTCAGTTCGTTAAAACCATCAAATTAACCAGTACATAACCCCCATTTTCACATTAAATGGATTTCTACATGGAATTTTTTGGTTATTTAAAAAGCCAATAGTGGTTGCTAGGTGCAAGATCTCTCATAAGCGAATTGTTTTATATTTTCAGTTGTTCCCTTTTCGGGCATCACCAGAACAACTCGTCATCCTCCATGTCACCAGGTCCTCATGATATTCCAACCTCAGCCCATCTCCTCTTTTCTCTCCGTCTACTGGTACATTTCCTTCCTTGACTAATGGTGGTACGGTGGCTCAGTTGGTAGAGCTGCCACCTCTTAGCGTGAAGGTCACTGGATCCCCAGCCAGGAGTGGGTTGGCAGTGGGCTGTTGGGCTGGATGGTTGGTTGGTGACTAACAGAAGCGCAATTTCCCCCAGCATCCAGTTTGCCAATAGCACCAGTGGTGGTCATTAACCCATTGTTGACCCAGTATGGTGTCGTTTGGACAAACTTCAGAGTTTTACACTGGATGCCCTTCTTGACACAACCCTAACCTTTTACCAGAGTTTGAGACCAACACACAGGATACTATGGCTTTTGTGCCCTTGTGATTACTTATATTTCTGCCGGGACAACCATGTAATACAGACTGGTAACAGTGTATATGTTTACAGAGTTTTCATGACAGCAGAAACTAGGGATGCACTGATCCACATTTCTCACTTCGGATCCGATCCGATACTTAAAAACTGGGTATCGACCGATGCTGATACTTTCCCGATCCGATACTGTTCAGGTATGTGAATTTGTATAAAGAAATTTTTGTACTGAGACTATTCATTTTAACATTGTGTGCAATATACCCAATGAAGACACTCTTGAGCCTTACAACAGGAAACTCACAAACTTTAACAGCACACAAGAGGCAGGTCTATACCACACACATGTCCTTTTCTCTCATGGTGCAGCTGGAAAAACAAAAAAACTGCTAAGCATGATGGGAAATACAACAAAATCCACTCCCCTTAACCACTAAGAGAGTGGATTTTGTTGTCTTTCCCATCATGCTTAGCAGTATTTTAGTTTTTCCAGCTGCACCATGAGTGAAAAGGACGTGTGTGTGGTGTAGACCTGCCTCTTGTGTGCTGTTAAAGTTTGTGAGTTTCCTGTTGTAAGGCTCAAGAGTTTCTTCATTGGCTTTAACTCCCACAATGTTAAAATGAATAGTCTCAGTACAAATATTTCATTATACAGATTCACATGCCTGAACAGTATCGGATCGGAAAAGTATAGGTAGAGATCGATACCCAGTTTTTAAGGATCGGATCGGAAGTGAGAAATGTGGATCGGTGCATCCCTAGTTAGAACCTAGATGGGCCAGTAAATCCAAAGCTTTGCTCCTTCACCACAACCAACCGGAGCGACACTCACATTTCTGTGAGTGGCAGATGGTTGATTATTGAACGTTTAGTTTCAGTTGCTCTCGCCTGAGGTGCTAGAGGTAACGTGAGGTCTGGAGGACATCATGTCACCTGCAGGTCCTCTTCGTCTGACCGGTCCAAACGGGCCGAGCCTTTTGACGGGACGTCCCGACAGAAGGTGAGGTCGAACAGAAAACATCTCCAAGTCGTTAACAATGATTGTTTTCCCACTTCAACTTTAAACTCATCAACTAAATGACAAGTTTCTTTGTTTTTTTAACAAAGATTAATTTATTTTAATGCTCTTATATGAAATTAATTTAATTTGTATAAAGTTTGGCAGAGTTTCTGCAGGAGTGGCGCTGCTGGCTGCCCTTCCTGCAGGCCTCCATGGGACGGGTCGTTTGGAAGATGACAGGACTTGCCAACAAATTGCATCATTTCTGGCTCAGTGGACGAGGATAAAACTCCACCATATGCCCACCGGGTGGAGCGGGGGGTGGAGGGGGGGTCAGAGGGGAGGGATGGGTCTTCTCCGCAGATCCAAACTGTGTCCCACGTCCAAAGGGCCGGACCACCAGCAGCTAAACCATCTGAAGCACGAGCTAACAACAACAACAACAACAACAAACAACAACAACAACAACAACAGTTCTGATGTTTCACCAGTCTGTGAAGTTATTTACCAAATCAGCTCTGAACAGTCGACCCTCGGATGGAAAAATAGACCTCACAGTTTTTTTCTGTGTTTATTTTTGAGTGTTGTCATTTCTTAAAGGTTGTCAAATCATTTGAAATTCTAACTTCTGCCCTCACAGGGTCCTGACTGACCACATTGAAATCCATTATAAATACATTTCTGGATCAATATTTACCATGTCAGAACCTTCATTTTATTTTCATAGATATACTTTTTATACTTTTATACTGCTATGCAAAAACTCAGGACAGTATTACACTTTTATTATTTCATTTTATGCTTATGTTTATTAAATGTTTTAGTGTTT
>JARVJN010000905.1:6973488-6984855 GCA_031763805.1 Argolebias nigripinnis | reverse complement strand
TTTTAGCTAAAGGTCCGACTCGGAACATAAAATTAGAAAAGATAAATAAATTCATAGACCTTTTTTTAGATGACAGAACGAGAAAAATATAGTTGTGTAGGTTTTAAAAATTTAATACCTCGTCAGATGACATTTATTACTTTTTAATACTTTTTAATGGCCTTAATTTGTGTTAATTCCATTTACTACTTTTTAATACCTTTTACAACCCCGCGGATACCCTGATCTAAAGGTTAATGCACTATGGTATGCTGAAGTCTGTTTACTTTATATATATATATATATATACCCTTACCCCTACCCTACCCTTCAACCCAAATAACAAGCCCCAAAACTAACGACATACGTACATCTAGACTCTAGATGTTGCTACAAGCTCCAACTTCCACCTTCTGTCACTGGTTGGATTTCGGAAATCCTGCTGCCTTTTGAAGTTGGCATAACCAAATTCCTTCCACGTGTAAATAAAATTCTACAAAACTCAATTGACTCAGTTGAATTTATGTTAGCCTAAAAAAAATAAGTAAGTTAAGTTGTGTCCATTCTGTCATTTGTACGGTCGTGTGGCGGACATTGGAAGGTGTTTTCTGAGTTTAAGTCCAGATGAAACAGCAGAAGATGAAGTTTACCAAGTCCAGTTGAAGAATAAAAAATAAAAAAATCAAACTGGTTTAGTAAAAGTGGTTATAAACTAATATTTATGCAAAATAGAAAGATTATAGTAAACGAACTGTAAAAATTTTTTTACAGTCAATGAAAACTGCTTTGGATAAAATTACCAAAAGCACTGTACAGTATAGAACAGTACCAATTTTAAACACATAATATTTTTATATTTTCCATCTGAAAAGCCAAGCTGTTCCAATAATTTATTTTTAGTACTCTAAGCTTTCTGGATTTTTTTTCCCTTTTGGCTTTAATGGCTTTTTTGATAATTCAGTCCCTGTAGCAAACAGGAAATAATCCTGCATATAACGTAGAACTGTTGACCATTTACAAGTTTTCAGCTAACAGCTCATTAAAGCTAAAATTAAATGTGTGTGTGCGTGTAAAATTGTGGTACTGTATCTTTGTTTTTGATTTTTGTATAAATTCAGTGAACAAATTGTGTGTGTGTGTGGGGGGGGAGTAAGCGGATATTTTGTCCAAGGGGCAATCAGGTGGGGAAGCAGATCTAGAAGATATGGCAGGGCCGCCGTACATCTCTTCACCTCATGAGAAACTTAGCTGTCCATTGCTAGTGCTAGCAGCGGGGTTAAAACCGAGCTAACAGCTCAGGCTAAAGTAGCTCACCATAACACATTAGCTGAAAACAAACCTTAAAGCAAGCAAGCTAATGCTATACCAAAGAAATGCTAGCTTGCTTTGGTGTGTAGCATTACACCTGCAACTGCTCAGTTGGTTAAAACCGAGTGGCAGCAGAAACGTCGCCTTGATGAGGTTACCACAGAAAGATTATATTTTCTGTGTCCTAATAATCTGAAGCACTCGCAGAGGCAACACTTCCGATTTAAAACTTTAAGGTTACACTATAACAAAATCACCAGCCCTGGGTCAATTAGGAACCACGACGTGGCCTCAGCAAAATGGCCTCGAGCACTTTTCTGCAGAGCTTGGCCACGCCTCCCAGGAGGAGTGGCCACCGTCGACAAACGGGAAACCCTATCCTACATCATGTGACCAGCTCTCAACCAATGACACTTCATCATCTCGTGTTCGAAATGGAGGACTGTTGAGATTTGTAGGTGTGTAACTAAAACTACATTTTCTACCGGAAATAAAGCGAAATCAGATCTGCCTTGTTTTAACACGTGGTATAATAAAAACTTTCATACAAATAATCACACGTTTCAGTAAGATAATATATAACTAATAAAAAATATACGTCACTACTCTTAACTGTAATAAAGATACTCGTCACAGTGCAACCACTTTGCTACTCAACGTGATTCAGAATCGCACTTCATTCAACAGTAACATTACGCTATTGATTGCTACGTTTTTCTTTATGTTTTACTTAAGTTGCCAACACTGGAACTGATTATATGAATATACAATTATTTTTATGTCCTTTCTAACCACGTCTCTGTTCTTTAATTCACATGGCTAATCATTTTGTCATTCCTATTCACTTATGGGGGTAAATGTTAGGTAAAGCACAGATGGTCTATTCTTTGTAAATAGTCTTTTCCTTTGCTGTGATGTTCCGATAAAATTACTTGGATCAAAACACACACCCAAGGGTTGAGACAAACTGCTCACTGGGCTTTCTATAGCTCGGTTGAAAAGTAGATATAGTTTCACAGATGACTTTAAAACTTCGTTTAATATAGTACACATGCCAGAAAGAATGTTTGAACGGTCTTGATTTCATCTCGTTCCATTTCTTTTGCAGTGTTTGCCCAAATTCCAACATTTACACTTAGAATAGATTGTCATTTCTTAATTTAGGTTTCTATTGAGGGATATTTAGGATGATTGCCCGTTTAAAGACAACTACACAAGGGATTATCAATTACCAACTTTTTGCAGTAACTATAAAGGGTGTCATTGTCTTATCGTCACTATTGACTTCGTTCTTGGCACATAGTTATTAACTAGTGGATACTGGATAAAAACAGAGCCGCTGTCTGTCAAGGATATGATCTGTAGCACAATAAAGCAGGGGGAAAAAAAACAAGATATTGCCTTAAAAAAGGGAACATATACTAGATATGCTCTCTTAAATTGCACGATGACCCTGTATCTTGTCAGGCAACCCATGGTGCTCCAACCGTTAAGGAGAAGCACATCTGAAAGGTGCTGTCACCTTTCAATCTTTGTTTCTTTTTTTAAGCATTCACCGTCTTCCCTCCCTGATATTTTTTCCCTCCGTGGTGGATTCATCCAAAATTCAATTACTTTCAGGGAGGACTCGGCAAGAGAAATGGGGCGCTCTCTCGGCGCCCTTGCGGTTTGGAGTTAGCTGGAGAAATGCATCCTGCCTTCACACTCTCGAACAATTTCCTCCATCGACAACTGAGACTATCGTTTAAGAACAGCTTGCCAAATGGATATTGAGATGATGGTTTGCCACAGATCTTATTTAAAATCTCTTACCCTGTCACACATTTTGATTCGTCAAGATACTTGTGCTCAGTTTCGAACCACTATCATATTTGACATTTCTGGATGGCTGTTCATATCTTTAGAGCATGTTTCCTTGATACTACAGAGTACTGACAGGAGAAAGCAATAATGCAAATATGACTTGTGGAGTCCCAACTCGGTTGTTTGGAATCCACTTCAGAGTTGTGGCTCAAGGTTTTGGTTAAATTGTCAGTTTTTGTTCTTTTGATGTACCGACTTCAGCAAATTTAGCATCAAAGTTACGGCTAAGACAGAACTGTCATAATATATCTCTTCACGTCTCAGGACTGCTAGCCTTTCTTGTCTAGATTTAAAACTTTTAGCTGCAAAACGTTTATTTCTTTTAGTTTCTAACAGGTAAAGAGGATGGGTTTTCAAAGATCTGAAAGGAAAACATCATACCACATATGGAAATATCAGAATCGCAGATAAGAGAAAAACAATGTTTTTTTTGTGTGTTTTTTTAAATGCCTTTGGCAACATGCAGGGATATTTTTTGGAGTAAATCTTAGTGATGTACCAGATTATTTAACTCACAGAAATAAAACAAGCACACCACTAATTATCTAAATATAGTAAAATAATTAAATAAAATTGAGTAGTGAAAAACAAAGCAAAGGTTAAAAATGTTGAATATGGCTAGTTGATTGAGTAAACTATTCAGAATACCAAGCATACAAAAACAATTTTACCTATTAGCGTATTTGCATGCTTAAAGAGGCCTCCATTTTAAATTATGGTTTACAAATAAAAAATGTGGGTGTTCTTTGTACATCATATAAAAAATGTAAAGCTTTTAACCTTAAAAAACAAAACACTAACAACCTGCTAGGTGTAAAAGTTAGAAAGAGATCCACATAAAAAATGAATAAATAAAAATCAGCAAATTTATTGAGTTTTATAACGAATGAACAATCAATATACAAACTAATGGTAAACATTATGATATGAAGCAAAGAGTAAGCAGTATGGTACAAACCGAGGAGTGTATGGTAAAAACCAGCAACAGATAAGATACAAACCATTGAGTGATAAGTTTCAAACTAATTAATAATACGGTACAAAACGAGGAATGTATGGTAAAAACCAGCAACATACTGTGTATGATACAAACAGTTAAGTGGGTGATACGTTTCAAACTAATGAATAATATGGTAAAAATCAAGGAGTGTATGATAAAGCTAGTAACAGATATGGTAAAAACTCATGTGAGTGATAGGTTTCAAATTAATGAATACTATGGTACACACCGAGAAGTGAATGGTACATACAAGCAATATATATAGCAATAAATGAGTTATAAGTTACTAACTAAAAAAACAATATGGTACTAACCGAGATGTGTACAGTGGTACAAATCTGCAATAGACACTGTACAACATGATAATTGAGTGACAAGTTATTAAATGGATAATATGGTGCAACATAAACAACAAAACAGAGGAGTTTTAAGTACAAACCAATAATAGATATGGTACAAATAAATAAGTGAGTGATAAGTGATATGACTAATACAATACAAACCAATGAGCCAACAGTACAAACTGAGAATTGTATGGTTCAAATCAGCAGTAGGTACGATATAAACCATTAAGTGAGTGATGCGTTACAAAGTAATGAACAATATGGTACAAATATCCTGATGCATGCTCAGTACGGTACAAACCGAAAAGTGTATGGTACAAAAACGGCAGTGGATATGGTATAAACTGTTAAGTGAGTGATGAGTTACAAAGTAATTAACAATACGGTACGAACTGATAAGTGTATGGTACAACTTGGCAGTAAAAACGGGAAAACCCGTTAAGGGAGTGATGAGTTACAAAGTAATGAACAATACAGTACAAACCGAGAAGCGTATGGTACAAAAACGGCAGTAGGTAATGGTACAAACCGTTAAGTGAGTGATGAGTTACAAAGTAATTAACAATATGGTACGACCCGATAACTGTATACAACTCGGCAGTGGATACGGTAAAACCCACAAAGGGAGGGATGAGTTACAAAGTAATGAACAATACGGTACAAACCGAGAACCGTATGGTACAACTCGCCAGTAGATACGGCGCCAACCATTATGAGAGTGATGAGTTACAAAATAATTAACAGTATGGTACAAACCGAGAAGTTTATGGTAATAAATCAGCAGTAGATACGGTACAAACCGTTGAGGGAATGTTGAGTTACAAAGTAATTAACAATACCAACCAAGAAGTTTATGGTACATATCTGAACGGTTCAAACTGTTAAGGGAGTGATATGTGATGATATGAATAATACGGTACAACTGAAATGATAAAGCAGCTCATAATGAGGAGTACATAGTACAAACCAGCAATAGACATGGTACAAACCGATAAATGAGTGATAGGTTACAAGCTAATGAACGGTACGTTAAACGATTACAGATAAAGTGCAAACACAAGGAGTGATAAAATGCAAACGACTAACAGATGCGGTACAAACCGATGAACAATACGTTATGGTGCTTGACTAAAACGGTGAATAAAGTTGTTCTTAAATAGGTTTACAGATGGTTTGTATCAACTTATGCAGCAGCAATCATGACAGTGAATGTTTCAGTATGAATGCACATGCCCTCCATCTCTGTCATTACATCTCGCTCCCTCTCCCCCATTTCACCTTTCTGCCCCGTTCCTCCTACCTCCAGGCAGAAAAATTGATATGTACTCTGCTTGGCGAGTTAACATTTCTATTTGTGAGAAACACTTCTTAGGCCCTCATACCCTTGGCTGACGCACACAGCCACCCACACAAGTCTGTGCTCTCCTCGCTGAATTATTCCATTTTAGATTATCTAATAACGCAGCAACCACAAGCCTCCATGTTCCTGACATATGCAAAGAGAAAAGATGAAGTTGCTTCTTTAATACAGTGAATATGTATTTTTTAAAACCTGTTTAAAAATGTAATCGCCTTTGAAGACCTTTTTTTAATTGTTTGTTCTAATATGTATAGTCTTAGATTTCTGAGCAACATCAAGCACGAAGAGCACATTTCATAGATAAAACAGGAACAACCATAAACTTTGTGATGCACGTAGCCACATTATGCTGTGTTTGGTTTCTGCAGTGCAAACAGAAAATCTCATATTCAGAGGATAGAAACGGTTATTAGCTACTTGAAAAATGTTGAGTTTTGGTTCAGTTAACCACCAAGCCACAAAATGTTGCAACAGCTTGTTTGATTTACATAATGATGTGCAAAAAAATTTTTTTATGAAAAAACAAGCACATACAGTGCAGCAAACTGAATAAAATGACAACCCCCCCGCTTCATGGCATTAGAAAGTCATTATAGGCTATGGGCTATAAGACCTACTAACAATATGATTGTGTTTAAAATATATTCAAATTTTGCAGTACATTTAACCATGCATAAACCTTAAAACATTATGTTTAAATACAAGTTTTGAATTAACCAAGTTCTTAAAAGTGCATGCTATCAATATTCAATGATGCAACATTGAATTTCCTTTCATGCTGATGAACATTACAAAGAGGAAAATTAACTTTTTATACCTAAACAACTTCCTAGTTTTGCAGAGTTTATCGCTTTTTAAAAATAAATGCAATGAGACAGCAAGTACCGTAAATTTGCACGACGGATTTGGCAATTGCTCTTCCTGATGCCCCCGGGGCTCAAACTTGCCGCCTCTTAACCACTGAGCGACCACAGCCACCTAAATATATAGAGGCTAATCAGTTTGTAAATTTATTTTGGTTACTGGAGATCCCTGTGAATTCACATGGCGTATTGTGACCCATGCAGTGAGGTCTCAAAAACTCTTTGTTTGGTACCAGTCCTATATGAGTTCATTTCCCTGGGCTGAGACTGTCAGAGACTAGTTGTTGCCTTAAAATTGCAAGAAACTTATGAGAACATTGGAAATGTTTCTGCAGCAAATGTGTTAAATTATGAATGTTTGCAACCAAGTGACCAGTTAGCTGTGCGGTTGTTGTTTGCACAATTTTTTTTACTCAGTTTTTTTTTATTATTAAATGACTCATTTCCAGGTGCATACCTTGCAAATCTGTATTCTAGACCGCCAACATAATTATGTTGCTGACCACCATCCATGTTGTACCCACCTCGGCCCCTGCTTTGTACAGACCTCGGCATCATAGGCATTGCAACAATTATATGTGAAGGGGCGTGTCCCCCTCCACATTTGAAAAATATTAATTTGCCCCCTCCCCCAATTTACCATGAAATATTACTTCACCCAACACTTGTTTTTATTTCTTCATAAACAAATCCATTCCACTTGATTAATAGGAGAACACTCAAACCACTAAAAGTCCACTCCAGGTTTTCCTGGTTACCTACAACAACTCACTACACTGCATGCAGCATTTCCCCGAGGTCACTTGGCTTGGCAGGACGTGCATCTCCAAAGGGGAGGCACCTCTGTGTTACGCACTAGCTTAGCGGTACGTTAGTGCCTGCAATTGTTGACCAAGGTGTGGGGATTAGGATGTGTGAGAAAAGCAGAGCACTAAGTCTGTAGCATCTTAGCTAACGTGTCTGTATTGTGCATTGCTAGCTTAGCGCTATGTTAGTGCCGGCAATTGTCAAAATAAGGCGGGGCTGTTGGTCAGGCTACTCTAAAACGGTTACCGTATTTTCTGCCCGAAAAGTTGCTCATAAGACGCATTGTCCAAAATCCACAAACATGTTGCACCTCCGTATACGATGCATCGATTATGCATCATCGCTGACGCGTTGCGTATGTTACGCATCACCGCCCTGCTGTAAATGGCGGCCACAGGAGCGTGCACGGAAGGACTTTTAACAAGATTAACACGGTAAAAATAATTATTTGTTTGCTGAAAATTATAGCAAAGATGCGTCTTAGTTTAACCTTTCCTTAGCGTTTTGGGGGCCCTCATAGGGGGCAATAAAGCGCTAGATAAGTAAGCTCCGTTTACCAAGCTCCATTTAATAAATTCACGAAATGGTCAAATCAGCTGGATTTTAAAAAGTAGTTTAGCTATGTGCACGCGCGCGGGTGGGACGGCTTCATTTCTTTAAAATTTAGCAAGATACACACTTAAAAATATATATTTGTTAGCTGACATTATAGCAAAAGTGTTCCTGAGCTTAACTGTTCCTTAATAAATTCACGTAATGGTCAAATCTGCTGAATTTAAATTGTTTCGCTTTGACGTCTTCCAAACGGTCGCACGCGCTGCGAAAATAAATTATGAATAAATCGAATTTTCGCTCAAACATCTCCTACAGCTAACAGTTTATCCATCCAGTGATTACTTTCTGTAAGTTTCATCAAAATCTGTTGTGTGGTTCATGAGATATTTTGCTTAACTAACACTAGTTCAGACCTACCTCCAGAGTTCAGGAGGCCGGGCTGCAACAGAGCGAGTCCGAGCAGAGGAGGCTTTTTTCAGACACATGAGCTGGGAACGGTCGGTGGACCCTAGTGGCCGAAAGTGGTACTGCTCCATTTTTTTCGTCAGAACGAATGGAAACTTTCATATCTGAGCCAAAAATTGGTCTAAAAATATGGGGGAAAAATCCATAAATATGTCGCTTCGCCCCATAAGTTGCAGGACATGAAAATTAGTTTAAAAAACTGCGACTTATAGGCCGGAAAATACGGTAGTCCTTTTTGTTGTTTGTATAACAACCAATAAAATTCAGTTTCATGTTAGTTTTGGTCAAAGCTTGAAAGAGCCGCTTCAGAGGAACCAAAGCCGCAGGTTGCAGACTCCTGGTCTAGAGTAAAGACTGAGTTGATCCAAATAGTTTTAGCACAAGTAATAGTAATTACTAATAGTAATAGTACAAGTATTCATTCTACCATAAATACAGGTGTGATAAAAGGCTCACAGGACTCCATCTTTGTGTTTTTGTTATAGGCCTGAGTGTCACACCTTTGAAAAATGAAAGAAAACAATCTTCATAAGCACAAACAGAACACAAAGTATGAACATCAGCGCTGCTAATGATGGATTCATAAGAAAACAAGACACTGAAGACATTTAGATTAACTGAAGGTTATTTTTTGTTGTGCTAGATGTCCAATACTGTACATGGCTGACATCAGACACAAACGTGCACACTGTCAATCAGCTGCTGGAAACAGGAAGAGCGTTGAGAAACAGGAAATGAAGAAGCACTGTTTGAGCAGACAGACAACAGAAAGGAGGAGGTCGGTGACGAGCAACGTGGGGGAAACACAGTAAATGAGGCCGAAACGCAGACGGACCTCGAGAACAGCAACTAGAAAAGAAAGTATGAAAGAGCAAATAAAAAACTAATTATAGCAAAGACTCAGGCCTTTTCAACACAGATGTAGAAAATGGGGCAGCGTCTCCCGTCAGGACTTTTAAGTGTCACTTGTCGTCTTCCTGAACGACTCACCCTTCACCCAGCTTCTCCAGGACATCAAAGACTTCCTCTGGCTGCTTGGTGAGGCTGTCCTCGCTCAACTTCTTCAGCTGCCTGAAATGATAAAACACAGACAGATGCTGGTGACGAGTTGTTGGAGGCAAACAACTAACGTTTAAACCACGACTATCAGAGCAGGACGGAAACTACACGATATTTATGTATAATTTAAATTGCCAAAAGAGCTCCTAGTTTGTCCTTCTCAATCAAAAAATGGACAACTGTTCAAAAACATTTAATCTAACAAGCCTATTCGTTTTGTGTTTAAATCGATGCAAAGACCAGAACAGGAATAAAAGCGTAATTGCTCACAAATGCAAGAGTTATCACATTAAACAACTTTAATCACGTATCTAAATATTGCTGAGTATTTTTTGTTCTAATGAGTAAAAATAACTAATAAACCCAAATAAATGTTTACACTGTAAAAACAGAGTTTAAAATCCTGTTCTCCCCAGACCAGACCAGAAATGTATACATCCATATTCATTACCCTGTAGAACAGAGTTTAAATAATTTATCTGTCTTAAATAACAAGTCAAGGATGCAAAGCCTTAAACTTTAAAGGTACATTATTAACTAATGTGTTGTTGCTATGCCATTATTCTGATGTTTTATTTAACCATTACTCAAGATATAAATAACATTTACGCTGTGACTACTAAAAAAACACTTTTGCTTCCAAAAAGCCTTTGTAAGTGTTAAAGTCGTGTTGACTTCAGAAATAGTTATTTTGGTTGATAGCCTTTCTGAAACATCAGAATAATAAAACATCTGTGTGTGAAGTCAAACTAAAAATAGTTCTGAGTTTACAGATAAAAATAGATGAATAAGTCTCAGATGCAGATTGTGACAAACCAGCCTTAAGAGACTGCAGGCAGGAAATATTAAATCAGGTCTGAGCCAAACTGGGACGGCAACGTGTGCGGGTCGGACCACCGCCAGTAAAGCTCAACTCAATCTCACTATCCTCATCCGTCGCTGCCATGTTTAGTAGCAACTAACAAAGGCTAGCTGTTTCTAACTATTTGATCTAAATACTTCAGGATTAATTATATATTTAGTGCTTACATTTCACATCTATTCCTACTGAAAATTTAAGAAAATATTTTTTGTCAAAATTTTGGTAGAATTTGAAATTCATACATGCAAATCGGTTCCCAGGATAACCAGTTAGATAAAAAAAAATCAAATTAATTACTGTATAGACGTACGTAAAAGTAGAGTGTCTCGTTTGAAGTGACAACATTTTCTTTGGTAAAATGCACAACCTAGATAAGATATTTGTTGTATTTTGCTAAACAAATTTGTCTTACAGAGTTACAGACATCTATTATCAAGAGAGATTTCAAAGTTCATGATCAATAATCCAGGTATGAATCTAAAAATGTTCAGTCAGGTCATCTGGATGGTTTCTTGTGTTGCTGAGACATTTTATTCTTCATCCAAAGGACTTCATAAGAAAGAAAAGCTTTGCAGAGAGTGGTGAAGGCTGCACAGAAGTCTGTTGGAGTCAGTCTACCCACCATCACACACATCTACACCTTCTGATGCACGAAGAAAGACCCCACTCACCCAGCACTAACACTTTGTGCCTCACTCCCCTCAGGAAGGAGGTTGAGGAGCATGACGAGTAGAACCACTAGACTGAGGAACAGCTTCTACCCTGAGGCTGTTAGACTCATTAATCTCTAACCAGAATAATCACATGTTGCTGCTGATCTTTTCTTGTTGCTGCTGATCTGTTTCATGTTGCTGCTGATCTGTTTCATGTTGCTGCTGATCTGTTTCATGTTGCTGCTGATC
>JARVJN010000905.1:6957215-6973388 GCA_031763805.1 Argolebias nigripinnis | reverse complement strand
CCACCACCACCACCAGGGTGTCCCCTCCCACATTACAAATGCTTTTGACGCCAATGCTCAGCAGCCACTCCAATGTTTAGAATTTAATCTACTGGAGTACATGTTGGAAATTAAATTTGTCAGGTTTGCACCAGTTTGTTGTAATACTTTACTTTATTGTGGTGTTAAGACGTGGACTTTCAGGTTAATATAAAATCTACATTGCAACAATATCGGGTGTATATAACAAAAATGCCTCAAGCTTCTGGAGAAACTTCGACCGGCAGTGCTTAAATATTCACGGACTGAGTCATGTCCCTACATCTCTCTCTTTTTTTTTTAAGACTCTGCACCTTAATTCAAATCTGTGACATGGAGACTGATCTGCTGCTGAACCGATGAGTGTCGAGCTAACTCCACGGTATGCTAATGTTATGAAGCAGAGAGCATCAAAGTCCAAGTTCTTCAAGGGGCGCCGGTTAAAATAAATAAATTAATAAAGGTATATTTTACCCAAAAATAAAATGATTCAATGGCTTTGTAGTTTTCAGTTAATAAAAACATTAAAAGCAGCAGCTTAATCTAACATTTGTTTGTTTTTTCAAAAATGGACTTTAAAAAGTGGTTAACAAGCCGTCTCTGGTAAATTCTGTAGCTTGCTGAAACTTTTCAGCTTAAATACTTTTTAAGTAGCACAACTGTGGGCTGATTCAAGGAGGACTGAAAGAGGATTATCAGATTATTAACACGACGAGTTAATAAAGCCTACAGCAACAAGAATCAAGTCCACTAAACTTCAATCTTGATGAGTTTTGAAATCAAATCAATCTCTTGGAGGAGCTGAATAAACAAGCAAATATTTTCCGATAACATCAAGAAAAACAGGTCTCAACTAAGATTTGTCTCGAGTTGATCAACCTTTAAGGGACTTTCTTCTCGAAAAAAGATTTCTAAAATATATGAATCCAACCATCCTGAAAACCAAAACAAAAAACTGACCTGTGCTATGCAAATCTTTCTTACAGCACCAGACAACACACATCGCAATGCCATGCAGCAGTGATTCAATATCCGTGGATGAGGGGTTCTGCGTCCCCGGGCCCTCCTTGTAAAGTGGCCCATAAATCACAAACCCTGTTGAGAGCCGGTCTCTGTGGGTCTGGGTTCAGGACAGGGGAAAACAGAGCTCTGCTCTGGCGAGGAACAAGGCGCATCAGAAGCAACCCCTCCCAACCACAGCTGGGATGCAAAGCAATGTCTTGGGAGCTTAAAGTTATTACCATCATTAGCCAAACAAGACTCTGGATTACTACAGTACTAGAAATGTTATCTTCAGACAGCGATGATGCCAAGACTTATAACTAAGCTGGATTTAAATCCATGATTTAGAAAGATCTATTATAATAAAATTTGGGGTATTAAAACATCCTGGTGTTCAATATTTGATAAGCATACCAACAAATAACATTGCTGGTATGCAGTCTGTCTGTGATTTACTGCAAGTATTTTAAATACTGTTGTAACAGGCCATAGTATACCCCAAGTCCAGAATACCGGTATATCTGGGGTTACAGGGGCCTGGGCTAGATTACATTGTGTAATTTTAATGTTGTTGTACATTGTGGCCTAGTCCAAGTTATACTCCAGGGTATAAACTGGCTAGGCCAGAGTATACCCCAATGATATGAGTAGTAAGTAAGTACTGTAGTAAGTAAGTGCTATGTGTCATCATTGTATGTTTCTACACAATGATGAAATTAGTTCTCTACATTTAACCCACAACACCTGAGATACACCCAGATGGAGTAGTGGGCAGCTATGCAAGTGCCCGTGTAGTAATTTGGTGTCTTGCTCAGGGACACCACGTGTTGATTGAGTGTTAAGTCATGTAAAGAATTACCCAAATAATTACTTTAAACTCAATAAATGCTCATAAAATAGTATCTATTATAAATACTGTATATAAATACTGGAAACAAAAAATAAAGCAGAAGACAGCCCATACCACCTCACCCCAGCAACTCTACCCCACTGCTTGCATTGTTGGCCAGTGGCCACCATTTTGAATCCCTGATTCGGTTAAGCAGGGTGAATACCCTCGGTTTGTGACCAGTTTATCAGTAAAGATTGTCAATATTTGTCTTGTCTTGACACTAAATTGGAAAATTCTACCAATTTACTGATAACATTAAAGTCACAGTTCACAACTCTGCTGATAAAAAGACGTTTGAGATCAACTACCGGGTTAGATGGCTATAATCTGCCTTGGATAGGTATATGCCCTGAGTATACTATGGTCTGGGCCAAACTAGACCCAGGTTTCATCAGAGCAAAGGCTACATTGGTCTCCTATACAGGTAGTCCTCGGGTTACGACAATCTCGAGTTAAGACATTTCGTGGTTATGTCACGCATCTCCCATTAAAAAAAATACATATATGTATATTTTGAAAAGCAGAGTTCCGGTTTTACTTCCGGTTTTGACAGCAGAACCAGGAGCTTGACAGCAGAAAAGCAGCGGAAAAACACAGGGAGACCAGCTCTGGACAGAGCTTCACGGCAGAACCAGCAAAGCAGTGGACAAGTACAGGCGGAGAGACCTTACTGTAAACGCTCTGGACAGAGGTTGACAGCGGTTTTACAACGGAATACGGCAGATGGACCAAGCTGACTGCGGTTTTACATCGTAAACAAATATTGGATGGACAGAGGTGGACGGAGGTGGACGGTGTCACCAGCTCCCAGTAGGAAATTAACTATTTCTTTCCCTTCATTATGGCTTATGGATCCAAATGTATGTGTTTTGTTGATAATTATGTACAGTAGAATTTTGGCCGTGTAGGCCACCATACAGCAAGCTAGTTAGCCAGCTCCCTTTATGTGAATGGAGCCTGCTAGTAAGGAGGGAGGAGGGAGACAGCATAATTCAACTTGCTTCTTCGTCTTTAAAAACTATGTTAGGATAGGCTAAGTGCTTGGTAACTGTACAGTACTGTACATGTATATGGGTCAGTATGTACGTATGTTCCGACTTACGTCGAAATTCGCTTTACGACGCGGCGCAGTAGCAGATCACCGTTGTAAGTCGAGGACTACCTGTACTGGCATTGAACACATTAATAGTCCAACAACAATAAATCTTCAATCACAGTATTACCATGTAACATATAAATGTATACGTCCTGTGATGTACTTGTGACCTGTCCATGGTGTACCCCACCTCTTGCAGTGACTGCTGGATATAGGCACCAGTGACCCACGCAACCCCAAAAGGAAGAAGCAGGTAAAAGATAATGGATGGATGGATGGCATATAAGGTGTACCATAAACACCTAAGGTCCTAACATTCCTTGAATGAATGCCTATCCTCAGCCACCTTTCACGCTAGAGTTTTAAACTTAGATCATTTTGTGCTGAAAGCGATGGGTGTTCTAGCTGTCAGACCTTGAGATTATCATGCAGAGGCACAATTGTCTTTGACAACCATAATAAAGCTAACATTATCAAATGCCAGAAGGGTTTATACCGTAGAAACAAAACATTCGGTTCAAAGTCAGGACACTGTAGCAAGTAGTTCTCTCCCCCCTCATTCCATCTTGCACTCAAGTCAGGTTGAGCTGTACGTACAGAAGAAGTAGCTGTAAATACCATGTTGCCCCAGGTCTCGTGTGAAGTAGCTAATGACAAATGAAGAGCTGCTAATGAAGCGCTCCTTGATTTCACTCACTATTAATCCCTTGATGTAGCTGTTCTATTTAAACTCCTGCTCAGCTCGCAGAGTGGAGAATATGATGCAAACGCTTTTCTCCTTGGCGCATGCACTCATGTAGCGTACACAAACAGACTACGCTTATGGTTCCCACCTGGGTAGAGGCTGCATATTAAAGTTTGAGGATTTTCTTTCAATATATACCCAAAAGCCATTACTGAGACTAATAGAAATTAATTTCAAAGGCTCTGCAGACTCACTTGGGTCAAAGTGTCAATACAAGTGGATGGTTATGCTTGTGTTTCGGTAACACGGAGCCCCATCTTTGTCCTACAAAAAAACAGTAGCCTGGTTTGTTTTGTTTTCCTGACAACAAGTCATTTGTTCCCCATTTTTATTGCTGTACCAACATATGGAGTATCACAACAAAACCTTCATGAATGAGTAAGCACAGATGTGATGGAGAGGGGAGGGGATATGGGAGGGGAGAAATGGCTCATTTCGTTTCTCCTGGCACGCAATTTTCGTCTTCTATTCGCATCTCTCGGGAATCCGAAACACATCTAAAACACATCAACGTCATCTTTTCTGGGCTGAATGGGTCTGAGAGGATCACGTTCAGGATGACAGCAGAGCTGAAAACGATGGGAATCATAATTCTGCCCTCTAACACACAGCAATGAGCTTCTCGTCTAGGACATTTGCAAACGTTCTGGTTGACCTTTTATTTTCTGATGTAACAAATGGGGAAACTAAAGGTTTTCTAACTGTATTTGAAAGATTCACAAACGCTAAACCAAAAAGACCCACATTTAATGAAAAGAGACAGAAAGGTAACACCCTTAACTGAAAATTCCCAGCATAAAGCGTCACAGCAGAAGCAGACAGTCATACCTTTACAAGAAGGTGCTCACATCTTGGTCTGTAAAAGTGGCCTTGGAGGTGATTCTCGAAGAAGCCCGCTCTACACAATACCTATTTGCCGAGTAGTTGAGGGAAAGGGTGCAGCCGGAGCTTGACAGCCTCAAAGTGAGAGGGAAGGGCACGTTTGAAGGGCTTTTATTTTTCCACACAGACCGTCACAGAGCTGAGCTCAAGGGCCGATCTTCTCGCTTGTACAAAACTTGTGGTCCAAGCTTAAAAGCCAAGTCTGTGTCAGGAGACCAACCAATTCGAAAGTAGTGTACAGGTAGTCGTCGACTTACGACAGAGATCTGTTCTTGCGCGGCGCCGTAACGCGAATTTCGGCGTAAGTCGGAACATACGTCCAAACTGCACCTTATATGTACAGTACTGTATTTTACCAAGCACTTAGCATATCCTAACACAGTACCTTACATAATTATCAAAACACACATACATTTGAGAGCCACAATGAAGGTTAAAAAAAAGAGTTAATTTCCTATTCTGGAATGCTGGTGAAACCATTTCCTCCGTTTCTCCATCCCTCCTCCGGATTCTCCATTCGTTTACGTTGTAAAACCGCCGTCCATAAAACAGCTACTTTTCCACAGCTGCTGCCTGTCCAGCTTGCTCCAACGAGTTTTGTTTTGTTTTTTGAATGTCCAGAGGACTAGACTTAGCTTTTTTGGAGAGTACAAGCAAGCTATAGCCTCCGCAGCTAGTAAAACGAAACCGGAAACTGCGTAAATCGGCTTCAAAATACAAATTTTCAATGGTTATTTTTTTATGGAGATGCGTGTCGTAACCATGAAACGTCGTAACTCGAGACTGTCGTAAGGCAAGGACTGCTTGTATTAGGTTTGTTAAGAATGTCAAATGCAAGCCAGAATTATATCAGAAGCTTATTTGAATGTTAAAAGATTTGAACTGCGTACTTTCCTTTTTAAATTAAGAAAAATCCTCAGATGTAACAAACAGTTGATTTGTTAAAAATGTATTCAAATTTACCATGTCCTGGGTAACTGAGAACCCTGAACAACCTCAGGTTTGGAGAAAAAGTTCATTTCCGACCAACTAAAAAGCTAAATGACTCGTCATTGCAGCATCAAGAAAAGTCAATGCCGCTTGAATGCGGCTCCACTCGGCTCTCCATTCTAGAATTGCACCGCTCGGGGTGGCTGCATGTTGAAGTAGCTCTGTTACATTAAATCTGAAATATTGCTTTTCAAAAGTTTAATTCCTTGTTTGCTGGATGTAAATAACCTTTTTTTTTGACGATTGTTCCCTCTGGTATCAGATGCTGTGCAGCTGGGAGGATTTTTACTGAAACTTTTTTTTTTATGTTTGGACATTTGTTATCATGCGTAACCTTGACAACAATGTGGTTTTCACAACCAGGAGCAGCAGATAAACATCTCAAAAGTTCAAATAATATCTCAGCTACAGCTTCAAATCTCAAATGAGTTGAAAAGGAGGCTCCGTGGATGCATTCCCATCTCTCTACCGGCTGTGCTCGAGTGCCTGACCACTAGGATCCTGGAACTGGCAGGAAATATGGCTTATGACAGCAGAAGGACTGGAATCGTCCACTAGCACCTGCAGCCAGCTGTCTGCCGTGACGAGGAGCTCGGTGGGCTACTGGAAAGAGTGACCATCGCTCTGGGAGGAGTTCTACTCAGAATTCGGGTGGTCCAGCAACCCGGGGTAACCAAAGGTCAGCAGTCTGGGTGGACGGATCGGACAGCATATGCTGTCAGTTACTTCAGATCCACTGTGGGATGGACCTTTACAAGAGTTCCTTCCTGCCTACAGCCATCAGTATCTATAACATATCTTAATGAAACAAGGATAACAAGTTAAAACATAATTTCCCTTTGACATCAATAAAGTATTTTTGAATAGACTATATGCCATGGGTGGCGGTGACATACTTCCGTTAAAATACAACCCACGTCCGGGTCCCATCCACTGCCGTTGTTGTTAGCGTTAGCTCCTAGTAGCAGACCATGAAAACGACCCGAAACGGGAAGCGGCTGCGAGCTACTGGCACTACAAGTGAGTTCCGTTGTGTCCACCAACCGGTGGGTGCAGCTGTTCCGTTCCCTGCTGAGGGGGGGTTAGGGCGACAATGGATCGCGGCTATTCGAAGGGGAAACGTTGCTATAGATTTATATAGATTTATATGTGTACAGAGTTATTATTGGTGTGTATGTAGATGTTTTATGAATTGTATTTACTCATTTCTGTTAGTGTCATTTCTGCTAACCGGAAGTGCGCCGCCCGGGTAATGAATGCGGAAGTGCTGGAATGGGGGTCCGTGTCATATAGTCTATTGAATTCTCGGTGTAGGCCATTTGCCACTACAGTTGAGGCTAACCCGTTTCCCCTGGTCTTTGGCAAGGATCGCCAATGTAAAGTAGGCAGGATCATAACAGGTCATTGTGTTGGAGCAACATGTTGGTTGGAGCCATTCCACATGTTGCGGTCCTTAATCGCCCTATAATTGGACTTGAATTTTGTTAGCTTATCTCGACACTGCTCTTAAGTTTGGGTGTAGCCATGCCATCATCTCAGACATCTCTCTGTAAATGCGCTTATTTTTTGTGGTGCGTCTGTCAGCACAATGACAAAATAGAGGCTCAGATGTAGTTTGCAGTTTTGCTGGGTGGGTCAGTGACGTAGCTCTGCTGTCCAATCAACGGCAGATGTCTGCTTGCGTCAAAATCAGTCCACTTGGAACCTGTAGGAGGTGGTCCCATAAACTGTGTCAAGTGGTGTGGATATCAAAAGTGGGGAGGCCCTTAACTGGTGCCATGTTGTGTCAAGCAGAGAAATGATAAATGGTAAGAGGATTGTACTTACAGTATATAGGGTCTTTCTATCTGATCAAGATACTCAAAGTGCTTTACACTGCAATATGTGCCCTCATTTGCCCATTCATAAAATACTCTACTGCACCTTTACAAAGAATAATCTGTGCTTTAGATCACATGCATATACCAATGGGATCAGAGATAATAAGGCGTTCAGTGTCTTGCCCAGGGACACTTCAGCATGTGACGGCTGGTGGAATTAAACCCCATCTCTTGCATTGGAGGACAACTGCTCTAACCACTCAGCCACAGCTGCCTGTTTATAGTATGCATCCATCCATCGTAACCATCTCTCCACCGGAGGAGAGATGAGACAGTGGCAAAGCGCCATTAGTTCACTTGACAATTAGTTGACATTACAGTGGTGTAGTCTATGTGATATGCCCACTGAGTATACCCACTAAAAAAGCTTAAGAATTTCAGTATACCTACTTAAAAGTACCCAGTGATACATGACATATCATTAGGCACATGTCATTGATACGTTACACGGCAGTTAAACACTTTGTAACAATATATTGGTATGCAGTGCACAGTATACGGACCGACTGCGATAAAGTTAATTTTATGTTGGACGTTGGACATTCACGCTCCGTGGCTTCAGCAGTGTCCAACATCCGACATAAAACTAACTTCACCTTGGTATACCCACTACAAAAATGTAGACTACACCACTGATTAGATGTAACTGTTTATTGCGGCGCTGCAGCTACCTGCACACTTGCTTCCTCAGTCGTTTACCTCATCTGTTTGCTGTCTGTTCAATATACAGTAATAAATATGTACAAACATATTTTTGTTGGTCTGCCTTAGATGTCAAAATAAAATAAAAAAGGCTCTTGTGTTTTGAAGCAGGTGGTATCCCGTCATGCATAAAGAAAGCCAAAGAGTGAAAATCATCCAGTTTTGTCTGTTTACGTGTTTGCTTGTCTGTCTGTGCAGAAAGCACCAAAGGGTCAGAGCCGCGTGGAGCGTCTCAGGAAGAAGATGAACGAGCAGGAGTCCTGGTTGCTGCTGCACTCCCCCACCATCCCTTTTCGCATCCACAACAAACACGGAAAGGTACTGACGTCCTGCTGCAGTGCTCCTTTATCACCACTAGAGGGAGACAGAAGTCCACATGTGTGGGTTACATGTAGATTACAGCACGAGTTGATTGTGATTCTTTACTTTTTTACATTTAAAACAGTGTTTTCAATCAAAACGAGGCTCTTCTTTTACATTTTTTTAATCAGTTGAGCATTTTATTCCCCCACAGAGTTATCAGTTCCTCCTCTCTTCTGATTATGAGAGGTCAGAGTGGAGGGAAAGCATCCAGAAGCTCCAGAAAAAAGGTGCCACTGGTTTTAAATTCTACTTCTTTGAATAACTGAGTGTAAAATAAGTATGAAAATAAAATCATCCTGGGTTGTTGATATTTTTTCTTTCAGATCTCCAGGCATGTGTATTAAGTTCTGTGGAGCTCCAGGTCCTGACCAGCTCCTGTTTCAAACTGCGAACCGTCCACAACATTCCTGTCACCAGTAACAAAGATGGTAAGAAACACTCAAAAGAATCAGAAAGAACATCGCCTCCTCTTTCTTTCTCTGATTTAAAATTTAAATTCTTCCAAAGTATGTGCTTTTGGCCCCATGATGAAAGCAGGAGATGAATGGAGGTTACAAAGTGTTTGTCATAGTGGTCAGCGTTACTGCGTGTCACTCGCAGCTTCTGTTTGTTTGTGCTTCAGATCTCCATGTTGTAACTCCTCTCCGAGGCTGGAACGTGGCATTAAAGCCATCTGGCCGACCCACTCTGATCTCCTCAGATGTCCTGAGATTTACACATGCACACAGAGAAGACATGTGCTATGTCCTCTGAGCTGACAGAACAGTTTCAATGCTTTCAAAAGCACATTGTTTTCTTTTCTTTCTTTTTTTTAACCGTTCCGGGGAAGAAAAGCAAGCGTTTGCTTCTTGTATGAAGAATTCTTTGTTTGAGCTGTGATTCTGACATCCAGTTCTTCTCAGTTGGTCTCGGAGGTTTCTGGTTTTTGTGTTCTGATTTAACACTGCGGGACTGCGGGTTAGCCAGCACATAAATGACTACAGCTCAGTCACTTTACAGCTGTTAGTTTACAGTTGTGTGTGGTCATTCATATCACATACGCCGAGCTCTAACAGATCATCAGTATGGTATTTTCCAGGTTGGACCAAAACAGCAGCAACTCCATCATTTCTCAACATAAACTGATCTCAGTTTTAAACTCTTGGATGATATTTGTTGTTCCAACATCATTCCCTTTGGTTTTTACTAGAAGTTTTGGACAACTGATTGTAGTTTTGCTAGTTTGTTGTAATCCATCTTTTAGGAACAGTGAATCGTGTGTTTAACCAACCAGGTTGAGAACATCTCTGTAAGGAAGATGTTCAGCTAGATAACAGGCGGCTCTAGATTCATATCATATTAGGGGTGCAGGAAGAAAAATAGATTTTTTAAAGAATCTAGATTCTTAGTCCTGGCGATTCAGAATTAATTCTCAAAGCCCCCCAAAAAATTGTAATTCATTTTACATTAACCCAAAATATAAAGAAAATAAAAACTTATCTCATAGTATATGAAAGAATACATAAAATGAAAGGTGGCATAAAGAATAAGAAATCTTATTTCATCTGCCCTTTTTTCCAAAAACAAAACAAGTTCAAACAATAATCTTCTTTAAGTAACAGAGCAAAAAGCTAACCTAATACTTGATTGATTGATTGATTGATTGATTGATTGATTGATTGATTGAGTGATTGATTGAATACTTAATTGAGCATGCATCAGGGCTAACCTAATACTGGTTATTTAAGTTACAGAATTTAATGCATTCCTGAATGATTTGTTCCTATTTTTGGTATAAATATCAAACGATGCAGAAATTTGATACAATAAGGAATCTAAAATTATTGTTTTAAATAAATGTTCCATTTGTTTACATTGTTGTTTGTTTATTCTTTTCAGCTTGTCAATTACAAAACTGAAATTAAATTTATGACCATTTTAATAGAAAAATCGTTTCTGAATCAAAAATCGTTTCTGAATCAAAAATCGTTTCTGAATCGAATCGTGACACCAAAAATCTGAATCGAATCGATTCTCCAGACAGATTTGCACCCCTAAAACCAATGCACTAAAAGCTTCAGCAGCAGTAAAGAGAACAGTCTTGACTTCATTCGGTATATAAAAAAGAGCTTATTTATTATTCATCAGTATAAAATATTCATCAGTTTCAAAAACGTTGTGCAACCAAAAAAGAAAACAAAACAAAAACATATGGTCAGTACTTTTTCAAAGTGCTTTTCATCAGCATGTGCAAAAATCGAATCCCACACATCTACATTTGTTTTTCCATAAATTCAAGTAAATCAAACTGGGCTTTGGATCACATCTGTTTAAAACCCAGTGCTTCCTCTCCTCCTTAAAGTGCTGACACTCAGATACACCAACACCTGTAGCGTCCCTGTGATTGCTTTAATTCGAGGGGATCCAGCAGAGCTACAGTCGACCGAGGCACCAAGGATGAACCGGACGGTACACGCAGTCCCAGTGTGGCTGGCGGTGAGGACGCTTCAGTACATTCTGATTGTTTTGGAGCGCTTCATCTCTGAAGAACGCTGCTCGCGTGTGGGAGGGAGTGCAGAGTCATGTTTTGGCACATGATATGTTTGGCATGGATTGCGTGTTGACAGCGGGGCGGTAAGGCGGTTCACACGTCGACCGGGGGGTGAGTCTGTGCGTTGTGCGAGCACCGGTGAGGGCAGCAGGCAAGCAGGAGCACCTTGCGGATGTCTTTGTTCCTCAGGCTGTAGAGGATGGGGTTGAGCAGGGAGCTGCCCGCCGCCGGCACCAACGTGGCGTAGGTGTACAGAGGGGGGCTGGAGGCGTCGCCCAGCAGCCCCCAGAGGGAGAAGGGCATCCAGCAGCCCACGAACACGCTCAGGACCACGATCAACCGGGAGAAACCCTTCCCGCCGCCGTGTTTGCTTGCATAGGGCTGGCTGGTGGGGAGGAAGTGCCTCTGGGTGGCGATGGCGTGAGCGTGCCGCCTCGCCACGCGACAGATCCCGGCGTACAGTTGCAAGGTTACCATAACGACCACTAGAAAGCCCCCACACAGCAGCGATAGGTACGTCCTGGTCAAAGGTCGTGCTACGGAACAAGAGCTCGGCTCCTGGAGGCAGTGCCATCCCATCACCGGTCCCGCGCCGATCGCCAAGGCCGCCAACCAGACGAGCAGCAGGAGGGAGGCGGCCCAGCGGCGCGACTGGTCCGAGCCGTAGGTGAGGGCGTGGCTCAGAGACAGGTACCTGTCCAGGGCGACGCCCATGAGGCTACAGAGCGAGGCGGTCAGAGAGGTCACCAGCAGCCCGGAGGTCAGCAGCTCGGACCAGTCGCTGGGCTCCATGCAGAACCGGAAGAGGAAGTGCAGGATGAGCGCCACGCCCGCCAGGAGGTCGGCCAGCCCGAGGCTGGCGAGCAGCAAGAAGACCGGCGCCCGAAGGGACGGCGTGGCCAGGATGGTGGTGATGACGACGGCGTTCTCGGCGGCGATGAGAGTTCCAGAAACGCAAAGGGCCACGCCCCAAATGGTGAGGGGCGGGACTTGAGGCGAAGGTGAGCTTTCCTGCTGGTCCAGCGGGAAGAAAGGGTCCAAACCGGAGGACTCGTCCCAGCCTGGCTCCGAGATGTTCAGGGTCATGGTGGGTCCACAGTAACACAACCTGAGAGAACCAAGGAGAAAGAAGATGTTTCAACCAGTGATCCACACGCAGCTGAGTCATAACAGCTCCAGATACCACTTCATTACATAAACTGGAAATCAGTTTTACATTCATATATAGTCTTATTATATACCTGTGTGTGTATATATACTGTATATATATAAACATTTTTACATTCAAAATGCAACCAACAGTCTTAAGGTGGCACAACCTAATCCAGGACAGGATCTCTGTTTTTTTAATGTTGGCATAGGCTATTTTTTATTATTATTATTTTTTTTTAGATTTATAAAACAAAATGTATGCACAAACTGTAACGCTCATCCAAATATTTATCTCTGTTACATCTGTTGCCCTTAACGAGGTAGACGCAAGTCTTTTATTGAAGTATTTTTTCAATATGTCTCTTTTTTTATACTGATAAAAAAATAAAGTGAAAATGATAAATCTACACCAAACGCAGGTGTCAGAAGGATAAGACTTTCTGGCCAGGGGTGGTGGGGTGGGGGGTTATGGGGGCATCCCCCACAAATGCCCATGTTGGTGACGCCCCTGAAGTCGCGCTTAATCCATCAGAGTAAATCCAGGTTTTATTGACTCCTAAACTTGATTTATTTAGTGTCTGAGCTGCGTGTTGTATAATTCTGTTTGACAAAGTCTTGAAACATGTTTGAACAGAGAGTGTTTGACACCCGCACTCTGCATGACAAATAAATAAATAAATACATAAAACAGTTGACAATGAATTAGTTATTCAAAAGTAAATAACCCGACTATATCTCTGCAGGATCTTAAAAAAAAAAAAAGATCAAAATGCAGTTACTCTTATTTTAGTATAAAATCATAAAAGGATGCTTTGATGTTGATTGATCATTTGGACATCAAAGCGTTTAAAAAAGAACACGCGGTTCCAGGAGTCTTCTCCGTCCTCCTTCACCTGGAAGAGGAGGAGGTACATCATTTCTCTCTTCAGTGAAACACCCTGTACCGGTTCCTGCACCACAGATGAGCTCACGTGCACGAACAAGAAAGAGATGTAAATTATTACAGGCTCACCTTCAACACGGGGCGGATCGGTGCTCTTTGATCTCTTTGATCCAGAAACAGATGTGAGAGGAAGCCGCTGCAGCTGCGGGGTTATAAAGACCCAGACCCTGTCCTCTAGTCCTCTAGTCCTCTATAGTCCTCTAGTCCTCATCCAGCTCGCATCCCTCCTGGCACGGCTCGCATCTTCTTCTTCAGTCTGTCCAAAGCGCTCGCAGGAGGCAGAATGGATGCTCCGGCGCGAGACTTGCCCACAAAGATAGCCCGTCTGACGTCACTGACTGAGGGAGAGAGGGGGCTCGACCAATCAGAGGCCAGCATGTCGGATGCGGCGAGAACACGGGGCGGGGCCGAGGTGGATGTGGAGTAATTTCATTCAGAAAAATGCGGCATCCGTGTGGCTCCGCCCACTGCGGTTCCCTCCAGCTCTGCTTTCTTGTAAATGACGACATACACACACACACACACACACACACACACACGCACACACACACACACACATGATGATGGACAGGGCGGCGCTGTCCGCGGTGCTGAAACGCATCAGGATGACTCAGAGCAACAAACGACCCTCTGGACAGTAAATTACATTATCACTGTCTAAATGCACGCATTAAAAGTGTCTGCTGTTTCTGTGCGTGTGGTGGTTTGTCTGTCTGTTAGCAAAATATCTCATGAACTAGTCAACAGATTGTAATTAAACTTTCAGAAAGTAATCAGTGGTTATGCAACCACATCTGCTTAGCTTTAGGGGTCAACCCCGTTCACGATGGCCGCCACATTAAACTGATTTTAGGGGGGAGATGTTTGTAACAGCCTGTTTTACAGATGTTGAGCTGCATTTTTGTGTAGCTGAAAGTCATCACATTGCACAATGTTTTTATTTAAGGATTTGGCCTTTTGGTGTCAGCGCTGTTTGTTTGTTAACAAAACATCTCATGGGTCAGGTTTTAATGAAACGTTAATAAATAATCATTGGACAGACATCTAAAATTAATTAACATTTTAAGTCAACTCGATTCACGTTGGCGCTAACCAATCGGCCTTAGCTAACACAAAGATTGTTATTACTCAGTTGAGTTTAGAGCTATGAGCTACAATATGTTGTGGTAGTAGCTGAGAGTCATCTCCAACACACGCTTCAAGCACTGACACGCATTACATGATATACAAGGTTTGAGTGACTAACCTTCTAACCTAACCTCGAGTTAAAAAATGGTCTCAGTTTAAAAATTAGGCATGAAAAGCGGCGGGCGATAGGCATTCATTTAGGACACGTGAGCCTTTTTATATTCATCAAGGGAAATTCAAATAAATGTATGAAAGGAAAGAATCCAGCATTGCATAACCTGTCAGGCAGGTTCTGGCTCAGTTACACAAGCTATAAAACATTTGAAGAAAAGTAAATTTCCTGTATATGAAATGTAAGTAAACTGAATAAAAAACGGGCTCAGTTAATACAAATATCATTTTTGTGCTAAATGAAGCTGTGTGCTTTTACATTCAGTAAAAAATAAAGGGGGGGGGGTAAATGTGTTTTTTAAAGAATCACATGTAATGCTACAGAATTTCATAATATTTTACCACGTTTTTATTAATCTGCCTGATGTATGTTAGAGGATTCCCTGTAACAAATAAACCAGCAGCCAGGTTTTGCGTGTTTTCTCATGCATTTGTTGCCCCTCTGACAGCTTCACAGCTTGCGGGGACTTTGCGGCATCCCCTCTGGTTCCACAGTGAGCGTGGGTGAAGTCCAGCTGCCGTCTGCGTGGATCCATGGTCTCGTGGTCTGTGAGCTGAGAGATTCTCGTCTTGCTCGAGCCTTATATGGTCATGCTTCCTGTGGTTAAATGCCACCTCCGTGAGGATAATGTCAGCATTTTTTCAAAATCATAGATTCTGTTTCACTCTTTGCCTAAATGTAATAATAATAATTAAAAGAATAATAATATCAGAGAGTGTATACTGAAACACTGATATCTGATAACAGTACAAGTAAATAAAAACAGATAAATCATTACAGTACTGTATATGTTATGTCCTTCCTGTCTTTAGCTGCACTTTGAGCACCTTTAGAGCTAAATGAACAGCATGGAAAATACATTTGTTTACTTGCTGCAGGCCAATTTGCTGGTTTCCTTAAATAGAAACTTTTTGAACGATCAGTACGTTGAATAATCAGTTGAGCTCTTATGCAAAATATATTTCAAAGGTTTTCAGATTTTTTTAACACATAATCTACCCTTTTTTGTTTCTTACTAGGCCAAAATGCAGAAGAAGACCATCTTTTATCCAGGAAAACAAAGAGTTGTTTTCTGCAGGGACCCCTTAGATTTCTTCACCAGGACCCCTCTCCTGAGGCCAAAACTATAAAAAATGATGCTAGTGTGTAGGACTAATCTGAGTCAAAGAGAGAGGATATTGTGCGACAAATTACTTTGTGTGTAGTTCGTCAAAGAGGAGGGGATGTCGCAGATGATTCAGAAGTGCTGGGAGACTACAACCTCCAATTTGGCAAATACAAAGGGAAGTCTTTCTGGTGGCGTTTAGAAAATGATGTGGGTTACACTTTGCACCTCCTCAAAAACCTGCAAAAAGAGGAGGAAGCTGACATCTGTATCACAGAGAGCCTTAACAAGGTGAACCTCCTGACTTTTGTCAAGTATTCTCTCAGTTTTAAGGAGATACAAGATGCCCTGGACTATGAAGCCAGCAGAGACAGCGTTGCAGCAACTCCTCCTGAAGATGACCAGCTGGTTGGTTTTGGCTCTCGGGCCAAGAGCACTTGGAAGGAAATTTGGGCCAGTAGAGAAGATGGTTATGCTGACTTCATCCTAAAGACGATCTGCCTTCCTGGGACCAGGATGAAGAAGCTGCAGCAGCACCTGCTCAAGAGACAGCAATCATCCTCCAGTCATACA
>JARVJN010000905.1:6881192-6893954 GCA_031763805.1 Argolebias nigripinnis | reverse complement strand
GTTTTTACCGTGTTAATCTTCTTAAAAGCCTTGCTGTGCGCTCCTGTGGCAGACATTTGCAGCAGAGCTACGGTAAATTTCCGGATTGTCAGCGGTGACGCGTAATAAATGCGACTTATACGGTGAAGCGACGCATTTATGGATTTTTCCAAATTATTGCCAATAATTGGATAAAGCGACTTATACACAGAAGCGACTTATACCCCGAAAAGTACAGTACCTCATCAGGGCCCTGAGATTCCTGGAAACACATCAGCTCAGAGATGTGGCTCTTGGTCCCCCAAAGCTCAAGACCACATTGGGCGTCAAATGTGGATAAATATCATGAAGGTTCAATGTTCTCCTCAAGTTTAATGGATGACACAGAAGAGCGTGCAGGCTGAGTACCAGCCATTTTTACACTTACCAGGAATTTCAACCATGTGACCAGAGTGGCCACTCTGTGGTCAGACTAACAAAGACCCTAATGATCCTTGAATGTGAGGAGCGAGAGGTCAATCTGCATTATGCACGCTTACAGAACTCCTCTGATTTATAACTTGAACCCCACACTCCTTGTTTCTTTGAACTGAGAAAGCTCCTCGGATGAGAAGTGAAACGTCTTCACCAAAGTGCATGCTCAATAATCCAGGTATAAAATCCAACAATGTTCATTCAGGTCATCTGGACAGTTTTTAACCAGGTCTGGTGATTTGACACAGTTTAACATGACTGTTGACGAGGGAGAGGGTGGGCAACAGAGGAGAGGGCGTGCCCCCGAGGCCATCTTAACTCTAACATAACAGTTTGTTTTTTTCACTTTGGAGCAAGCTGTTGGGAGAGAATCAGTTTTATTTGGTGTTTCCTCAGATTGATGAAGCCTTCAGGATGAAAGTGAAACGTCTCAGCACAACAACAACAACAACAACAACAGGAAAGAAATTGTCCAGATGACCTGACTGAACATTTTTGGATTTTGTACCTGGATTATTGAGCATGGACTTTGGTGTTGCTCAGGGACACTTTGGCATGTGACGGCTGGTGGAGTCGAACCCCAACTGTTGCACTGGAGGACGACTGATCTAACCACTCAGCCACACCATTAACAAACAGACAAATAAACACAGACACCAGTAATGATTGCCTGCCTTTCAGTCGGCCAAATCAACCAGAAAAATAAAACTGACAGCTCATTCAAGCTGAAAATGTCACATTAAGAAACATCCATTGTTAATCAAAGTATTGCTTTTATAGACTTCTCCAACTGTCATAACAGCAAAAACGACATGATGAAACTTTGTGTAACACAAGAACAGTTCATTTTTACATTCTGAGCTTCTTGTAATTTTCAGACAATGTGCTTAGTTTCTCTCAAAACGAGATAAAATGAGCTTTTTTTGTCTCAAGATAAAATAGTCAACTTGTGATACTTGATGTTAGGAAACGAAAAATCTAAATGAATAATAGCAGGTGGATGTTTTGTGCTTCAGTAGAGCAACCCCTCCACTCCGTTCAGAGACGATGAAAACATTAAAAGTTTCAGGTCGTTGTGATGAATTGGTTATTTGTGAGTAGAGCTGAACTTTATGGCAGATTTAGAGATTTAGAGGTTATTGTTCAGAGTAAAGTCAGTCTAAACAAAAAGAGAACATCTCAGATAAATGATGGAACGATAAAGACAGGAGGGAGTGAGTCAGAGAAACGGCACAGAGGGATGGCGAACCACATGGAGGGATTATTAGCGACTCATTTCAGGGATTTGGGGGTGAATGCTGAAGTCTGACGCACCACAATGTGATCTCGCTGTGGCTCAGTGCCACTTTTCTCTCCTCCATTTATCCTCCAGGTCCACCTGGATGCATCAGCTGCAGCATGTGCGTTCACTGACACTTCGTTGTCTTGCCTCTGATTTGTTCTGTCTCCCTTGTACACGTGGTTCAGCTTAAAGCTCAGACGTGCTCTGGGTGATACCACAATTGCAAAATGATCCAATTTTTTAATGGATTTTCCAACTGGATGTTGCAGCAGAACAAATTCAATGTGTTTTTTGCAGCTTCATGGTTTTCTTTAACTTTGCTTGAAACTTTTAAGTGAAATGTGTAAAAGCAGAAATAGAACAGAAGTTTTGCAAATATTTCTCTGACTCTTTCTGTGCTTCTCTTGCAGGTCTGAGCTTGACCTGGACCACGACGGCTACCACGACGTCTACAGCGACAGGTACAGTCGAGCTGCGCTCACAAACCTTCCTGCTTGCCTCTGTGTCACTAAAAGCTGCTAACGTCGATTCTCTCGTCCTCCTCGCTGTCAGTCATTCTGTTTTGTTTTGTTTTAAATGTTTATTTATTTCATAATAATTAAAAACACAAATATCATTTCAAATTCAAATTAATAAAATACATATAAAATAAAAGGTAGCAGAAGAAGAATAATATCTTATCATATCTGCCCCTTCTTAACAAAATCATTTTTTTAAACAAACAAAATCAAGCAATGAAAACAAAGTAGCATAGCACAGAACGTATTTTTCGTCACATTACTCATTATAATTAATAGATGTTTACAAACATGTATATCTTGTTAACAGAATATTCTTGATTTTTTTCTTAAATAAAAATAATGATTTCTCGTTTTTAATATCACAGTCCAAACTATTCCATAAACTTATGCCTTTTATAGAAGTTGATCTACCCCTCAAGCTGGTTCGATACTTCGGTTTGACAAAAATGTCCGTACCCTTTAAATTGTAACAGCTAATCCTTTTAGTAAAATATATTTGAATGTGTGGTGGTAGTATGTTGTTCTGAGCCTTGAACATAATTAATAGAATATAGTAATCCACCAAATCATAGAACTTAAGCGATTTCATTTGATAAAACAAAATACTAGAAGGATGACAATAGTGTTTTCTTAAGACAATTCTTACAGCTCTTTTTTGTAAAATGAAAATTGACTGGGTTAAAGTTTTACAAGCAGTGCCCCAAACACCAACACAGTAAATCAAATGTGGTACAATAATTGTGTTATATAGCAAACTCAGAGCTTTTACATTCAAGAAGTCCCTTACCCTATACAATACTGCCACGGACTTTGATAATTTAGTTCTTACAAGGTTAATATGTTGCTTCCATGACAGTTTATCATCAATAATTACTCCAAGGAACCTGACTTCATTTACTCTGTGTATCTCGACGCCATCAATTTGAAAAGGAAAGTCCACAGAGAATTTTTTTTACTAAATATCATGTAATTGGTTTTTTCAACATTCAAGGATAACTTATTTAGTTTAAACCAAGTTTGTAGTTTAGCAAACTCACTCTTCATAAGTTCACACAACTGATTTAGATCTCCACCTGAGCAAAAGAAGGTAGTATCATCAGCAAACATAACACAATTTAGGACTTCAGACACCTTGATTATATCATTAATGTACAAAATAAACAACTTAGGTCCAAGAACCGATCCCTGTGGAACTCCACATGAAATATCACACAGATGAGATCTGACATCATCAATTTGTACAAACTGTTTTCTTCCTGTCAAATAGCTTGATATCCATTGTAAGGTTGGGCCCCTAATACCGTATTTTTCCAATTTTTCTAATAAAATAGTGTGGTCAATGGTATCAAAAGCCTTTTTTAGATCTACAAACAAACTTATACAGTATTGTTTATTATCAACTGCAGTTGTAATATTTTCCATCAATTCCATAAGTGCTAGGGATGTTGAATTATTAGATCTAAAGCCATATTGACTGTCACTTAAGATACCATTTTTATCAAGAAAGTTGTCCAGTCTGGACACAAACAATTTTTCAAGAATTTTAGAAAATTGAGGCAACAAAGATATGGGTCTATAATTATTGAATAAACATTTTACACCGTTTTTGAAAATTGGAGTTACCTTGGCTATCTTCATTCTGTCAGGGAATATACCTTTTGAAAATGATAAATTACAAATATATGCAAATGGCTCAATGACATGATTAATTATCTCCTTTACAACCATCATATCAATGTCTTCACTATCTTTAGATCTTTTGTCAGCCGATTTTTTAACTACCTTCAATATTTCTTCTTTCGTAGTTCCACTTAGAAACATACTGTTGACACAACTACTGATTAAATAACTCACGTTTTTGTCTACTTTAGGAATTGAGGTAGCAAGATTTGAACCAACATTCACAAAATAATTATTAAATCCATTTGCAATTTCCTTGTTATCATTAATTTCCATATTGTTTTCCACAAAATGTTGTGACACTCCCGTATTACCCTTGTGTTTATTTAGAACGTTGTTAATTACTCGCCAAGTCATCCTCATATCACCACTGCTTGTATGTAATAATTGACTATAATATTCCCTCTTATGATTTCTTATAACACTTACTAATTTATTTTTGTACCGTTTGTATTTTTCTTCAGCTTCAGGAGTTCTTGATTTCAAAAAACATGAATACAGAAGATTTTTCTTTTTACATGCATTCCTCAGACCATTGGTCATCCAAGGATGATCAACTGTTTTCTTTTTTTTAGTAAAATTCTGTTGCACACAATTTTTTTCAAACAAAACTCCCAAAATACTCATAAAGGTATCATACGATTTGTTAACATCGTCAATGTATACTTCTTCCCAATTTTGTTTGTCCAAGTCATTTTTAAGTTTATCAAGTGCTCTTTTTGATGTATTAATTATTTTAACCCGATTTTTATTTGTTTTTGGTATACTACCATTATTTTTATTTTTATAAATAGTAAAGACTGGTAAATGATCACTGATATCCGTCATCATAATACCACTTGTCAAATCGCCATCTGTTATGTTTGTGAATATATTATCGAGTACTGAAGCACTCCGAGTTGTGATTCTAGTTGGATTGTGTATCAACGGACATAAGCTTATACTGTACATCGAATCTAAAAATGTACTAATGTTGTTAGACTCAGTTCTATTTCCCAAATCGATGTTGAAGTCACCACATAAAAAGATAGTTTTATTTCTGCTCTTGACTAGTAATTCCAACATTTTTTCAGTAAATATCTCTATTTTTGAGCATGGAGATCGGTAAACACAACTTATAATAATATTTTTTCCATCTTTATTAATTATTTCAACTGAGATCATTTCCATCATATTGTCAACCATAATTGACATTTCTGTAATTAGTTTACATTTTATTTCCTTGTTTATAAATAGAGCTACACCACCACCTCTTTTATTTTTTCTATTCATATGAAATAATTCATATCCTTCAATATATACGTTATGTATATTATCATCGTGAAGCCATGTCTCGGATAGTGCAATTATTTTAAAGGTTTTATTAAATTTCTTTAGGTCATCGAGTAAGTGAGTTAAATTTGCATTTATACTTCTACAATTTAGGTGTATAATAGAAAGATCTTCATCAGTCATGTTTACGTCATTTAACTGTTCAATATTGTAATAATTACTGTTGTTGTTTGTTGGAAAAAAATTATGATCTATCTCTTCGTCAACATTGTATATTTTAGAATCAGAATCATCATACATCATGATGAATCATAGTATTCAATCAAGTTATCGTACACTTTAGAAAAAAAACTATTATTGAGCATGTGTTTTACTCATTTAAATTTTTCCAGTTCCTTGATATCTTGTATCAGTTTTGCAGACGATCCTTCCTTCACTCTAATCCAGATTTTTCCATTCCTTGTCCATGTAGATATAATCTTTCCCTGTTTCCTGAGCAGCCTTGCCCCGCTTGCGATTATACCATTTTTTTGGTCAAATGTTCATTTATATAAACTTTTGTTCCACTCAGTTTTTTTGCTTGCATGAGTACAGTATTTCTTGATTTTCTGCTGATGAATTTTACAACAACAACTGGATTGAATTTATCTGATTTGCTTGGTAATGTGTGGCACTGAGAAATATCTTGATGATTTATGTCTATTTTTTTGTCTTGTAGAAACGATACCACTAGTTCTTCTAAAGTTTTCTGTTCCTGTGTTGATGCATTCACAGAAATTTCTCCATCAGAAGTGGTCTTTGACTTAAAACGATTTTTTGTTTCCAAACCAGTGATAACGAGATTATCCAGCCTAGAGTTCTGTTCTAAATTATCAAGCCGTTGTTCAAGATCTACGATTATTTTGTCTTTTGAGTCTATCTGAAGTTTCAATTGTTTGACTTCTTCAAACAAACTCATTAAAAGTTTCATTTGCGACGACAAACTCGAGATCTCTGAGCTCATAAAGTTCAGAGATCTCTTTATCTCGTCCATGTCTTCAGAGTTTGGCTCCAATAGATCCTGTTTTTTTTGTTTAGACTTTGCCATTACTCACGTAGAGAATTGCCAGTCCAATGGCCGTGGTTTTGCTAACTCGATTAGCCGCTAGCCCAGTTCCAGCGACGACAGTCTCTCTGTACCGCCGCACCTCGCTGTGGTCAGGCTAACTCGATTAGCCGCTAGCCCCGTTCCAGCGACGACAGTCTCTCTGTACCGCCGCACCTCGCTGTGGTCAGGCCGACTCGATTAGCCGTTAGCCGCTAGCCCAATTCCAGCGCTGGTAGTCTCCGCCGCACCTCGTTGTGGTCAGGCCAACTCGATTAGCCGCTAGCCGCCAGCCCAATTCCAGCGTTGGTTGTCTCCACCCACCGCCGCACCGGGTCCCGCCAGCCGAGAGCCGCCTTCGGACCACTGAGTCGACCAACCCTTTACTCCACCGTAGTCCGGCGCTCGCCGCACTTCCAGCCTCCGGGGTATGTTCACGCCGCCTCAGATTTCACCCAGGACCCACTGTCAGCAACCGCAACGCAGCCCCAGGAAACAGACCTCCGAAAGGGCCAACGCCCACACAAACGGGTCACCCAGCCCGACAGTCAGACGAGCCAGGGCCAGTAGACATCCGCACAGTAAGTCCAATAATTGTAGATAATTGTGACCGAGTATATTTTGCTTGAAGTCGTTTGTTAAGGTAGCAGCTGGATGCTCATACTGAGCTCACGCAGCCACACCCAACCTCTCCAACAGCTTTCACAGTGGTTGATTTACTATCAGAGTTTTAAAATTACATTAAAACCATTTAATATGACCAAAATATTTCTAGTTTTATTTCTGTTTATAATTTTAGTTCCAAAGTCTTCTTCCATTAAAAAAAATACAGTATGTTCATTTGGTAAAGCTAAGTTCCCATATGCAGTAAAATATATTTTAGTGCCGAGCTTCCTCGTTACCAAATCCTCTTCCATCTTAATTTGTCTTTTAGAGGGGAAATTTGATTTTCCATTTGACAGTACACCGTTAAGCTATAAGAATTTAACAATTTGCATAAAATGCTCATGGAATAAAAGAAGCTTTTTGCAAAATTTGTCAGATTTGTGCTAGACGCCAAATATTTCAGTGTTAATGCAAAATTTAGGCAAACAGAGAAACAGTACAGAGAAACTGAAAAGTTGCGTACTGTATATGTCATTAAAGGGTATTTGTCCGTATTACTGAAATATAAATGTATATATCAATAGGCTCTTGTTGGTGGTAACTCAGGGATGTAGCCTTGTTAAAAGACACCAAGTAAGGCTGTGTTACGGATATGAATTGACTGAAACCCCACTTGTTAGACATTACGTAACGAGTCTATAAAACCCCAGGCGAGGCTCCAGATTAGGTCCTTCATCTCTGTATTTGCACGTTTTCTCCCCTGACAATCGCCATCCCTCATCATGACGTGCTTTCAGTACCACGGTCTCTGAATTGTCTGGTCACGCTGAGCTCGGCGTGCAGCCCAGGTGTCACTGCTTCACACCAGCATTCGAACACGGGACCCCTCGCTGTCACCACCTGTTTTCATAGATCTTTCCCAACTGCTGTTGCAAGACAAACACACACACACACACACACAAGAAGTACACTGTAGAAAATGAAGACTTCCATTGTTGAACATTTTAGGAATCTCAACTCAAACAGCTGCAAAACTAACCAACCATAAATCCCAAGAAAAAACAGGAAAATACCACAAAGAGACAAAACATTTTTTTTGGCTGATTCTGTGCCTTAAACGAAACGGTAGCAATAGCTGGAAAGTTCCCGGAGAAATTTTCACAGGGACTGCCACGTGACGGCCATTTTTGATTCGACAGCATTTTTAGGTTTGCATTCAGAATGTATTGTACATCGCTGTCAGGTACCACCACACCAAATTTCAGCTCAGTATCTTTTAAAATTGCTGAGTTGTATTTTTTTATCTTTTGGCTAGGGTGGCCATCCTACCTACCATACCTTTAGATTTGTCTGCTGCCTTCGACGCTGTGGACCACAGCGTCCTTTTGACCCGTCTGAAGTCACTTGTTGGGATTCATGGTACAGCTTTGGGCTGGTTTTGTTCCCATCTCTCAAATATAAGTTTTTTCTGTAAATCTAGGTCAGCATTTCTCTGTCTCCTCTGAAATATGGGGTGCCCCAGGGGTCGATATTAGCACCTGTTCTTTTTTGCCTTATGCTTGCTGCCTTTGGGCTTTATCTTTAAAAAGCACAAAATCTCTTCATTGCTTTGCAGATGACATTCAGATCTATCTACCTGTAAAAACAAAAGAGAGTCAGTCTACTGTACATATGTTACAGGATTGTCTTAGGGACGTACAGTCATTAACACATTTTCTGAACCTGAATAAGGAAAAAACAGAGATTCTGGTGTTCGGTCAATGCAATCCCCTGCTTGGGCATAACAGTGTGGTTGGTCCTTTGTACCCCTTCTGTCATCAGTTTGTAAAAAACCTGAGCATGACTGTTGATATTTTGTTTAAATTTGATAAGCATATACAGTATTAGTGCTGTTATCAAAGCTAGTTTTTCCCGGCTGAGGACCCTTGCAAAGATAAAACCTTACCTTCCTTGGCCTGATCTAGTGAGGGCTAGCCACGCAGTTATTACATCACGTTTGGATCAATGTAGTTCTTTGTATTTAAGGTTGGACCAGAGCTCCCTGCAGCGATTGCAGAGCACCCAAAATGCTGCAGCTCTTTTGCTGACGAACACAAGGAGGCGTGAATCTATTACTCCCGTTTTACACTCCCTTCACTGGCTCCCCCTGTTGTTGTTCGGGTGAAATGCATTGTTTTGAAGTGTTTAAACTCCATGGGCCCGTCTTACCTAAGCAAGCTGCTGCAACACACTCCATCCAGAGCCCTGAGGTCAGCAGACCAGCTCTTGTTGACTGTCCCTAAAGCGAGGCTGAAGACTAGAGGTGTCGAAGCCTTCTCTGTGACAGCACCCAGACTGTGGAACAGCCTCCCTCTGTCTGTGAAGAGCTCTCAGTCAGTAGATTAGTTCGAGTCCAGACTGAAAACACATCTATTCTCCCTGGTCTTCAATCAAATTAGCACCTGACTGACTCAAGTTTTGGGGGAAAGTGCAGCAAATATGCAATAGCTGTCTTGGTTGTTATTAGTCCTATTGTTTTATTGGTATTTTACAGCAAATTTTAAATCATACATTTATCTTTTAAACAATTTTATTTCATTTATCATATTTTATGGTTTTATCTATGATGTTGTATTCTTGTAAAGCACTTTGGTGTGGTTGTTTTTAAATGTGCTATATAAATCAATTCCGCATTGAATTGAATGTACAACAATTCGTTCTCAGCTATGACCATACCAAATTCCAGGCCAAAAACTCAAACTGACTGAGTTTTTTGTGTTTTCTGAGGTAGCTGTGGCAGCCATCTTGAACCATAATGGCTCCAAAAGTTACCATATTTTTCAGACTACTTGGCACTTTTAAAATCCTTTAATTTTCTTTAAAATCAACAGTGAGCCTTAGTATCAGGAGTGCCTTATGTATTAATTATGATAGTGCTTACTGACCTTAAACTTATTTTATATAGTTATTGTGAATATGTTGAACAAAGTTTGCCTTCTCTGTTTTGTTTCACTTAATGCGCCTTATAATCCGGTGCGCCTTATAGTCTGACAAATATGGTAATCACTGTTTTGTTCAGAGACCTTGTTATGACCAGGAGGAGCATAGCATATTAAAGGGACACAAGATAACAAGGAGGTTAACAGAAATGTTTATTTTTAAGCTCTCCGATGGTGCGGCTCTGTGGAGAGGGAAAAAAAAGAAAGAGCCCAAACCCTCAGTTTCCCCGTGTCCATTAAAAACCCAAAAAGTAATAAACGAAACATGGACCTGGTAAGGCGATCCAACAGAATATAACGGTACCCCAGTGGGCCAACCCAATACAGGGCCGTCGAAGTCTCTGGGGCGCCGGACTAAATTGAAAAGGCCCCGCCTAAGACAACAAAAAGCGAAAAATGTTACAATCGGCCTCGCCATGTCAAATCCAGCATCCAGATGAAAGAACAAAACGAAGGTCCGTCTGGTCTAAGGGAAAAAACTCCACGGCTGACAGGTCGCTCAGGCCTCAATCTTTAGCGCTCAGGACGAGTGCACCCAGCATCCAACAACAACACGGGTTCTTTTCCTTCGGTTCTCACAGCTTCTTCCTCAGCTACTTTCGGCTTCTTCTGCTTCTTCGACTTGGAACTCTCTCTGCTTCTTCAGCCTGGCCTATTATAGGCGGACTAACCACCCCACCCATAGCATGATCTAATTAATATACAGCTGCAGTCAATCAGCCTCCCAAAACCTCATCCCTCGGACCTGAATAAAAACAACATGCCCACCTCTTCACTCTAGGTCATGCAACTTCCCTTTGGCAGTTAGAGGCTGCCGTGTTCCGTCAGTGTTTTTCAATGAGAAATATGGAGTCTGTTTATAAGTTGTGTCGCCATGGTAACTCAAAATGGCAAAAATAGTACACATCACAATGCTGAGTCGGTCGTTTTGATGTAATATCTGTGAGGATACACATTGATCTTTGGGCTGCATTCAAGTTGATAGAGAAAACTCTTATCAGGTGGATAATAGCTGCCTACTAGGCAGTCCCCAACAATTGATTCTTGTTGACAACTTATAAAATGACTTCCTGGTTTACGACGTTAGGTTTAACTCAGAACAAAAGACGATTTGTTCGTCTGTTCCAACAACTCATTAAAACGTTTCTGTTAATGCCTACAAACTCCCAGCATCAATAGAGTTTGTAGACAATGCTACCTGCAGCATCTTTGCCTCTATGAGACAAAGTCTACCAGTTTAGTCCAAAGATCTGATCCTTCACATTATCCAACTGTGGGCTTGTATGCTTGATGTATGCTTCACTGTGGAGAGGGATAACCACATACATACAAACATTAACGACCTAGATTAGCAAGAAAACAGCTCTCAGCACTTAGTGTAAGTAAAAAAAGGAAATAACAAGAGAACTGCATACAGCACATAACACGCACGTTGACAAATTATATTACAGCGATCTATAGCAATAACCCAGACAAGCAAAGACATTGTATAACCTTTGACCTTGATTTATGACCTTGATCTTAGAGCTGTAGTGATGATGCATATGTGTATTAAGTTTTATTACATTGTCTTGAAAAGATCAGAAGTTGTTTTGGGGACAAACAAAGACCTTGTTTTAATGTTGACCTTGACTTGTGACCTTGACTCTGAAGCGGGGGTGACAAATTATGTGACAATTTGTTTAGGGATGATGCATGCGTATCAAGTTTTATTAAATTATCTTGTGTGGATCCGAATATTTTGGTGGAACAAGAGAAAGTTAAGGGACATAAGTATGAACAAACGGAGACTGTACTATAATAGATCCCGCTATCGACGATCGTGTAAAAGAAATATATAAATATCCTGTCCTTTATCTTTGCCTTGATCTGGAGACAAGTTGTGGGAGCAACAGGAAGGTCCAGCCACCTCTTCCAGTTCTTCACGGAGGATCTCAACGCTTTCCCAGGCCAGCATCAAGGCCCCTGCACATATACTGTAGGTAGAGGCTCAGTCACTAGGTGCTTACTGACAAGTCCCTACACTGTGTTAAGAACTCGTCAGGGACTCGCCTGACTTCAGGGTGGTACTTTGGTAATCCACATTTGGGTGAGGGACATTGAGCTTCTTGATTTTATTTAATTTTTGCTATCCTTAAAAGTGTTGTGGATTTCTTTTTGTTCGCTCTATCACTTCGGACAAACCCGCTTTAGGAGACCCAAATGGCACACAAAATCCAATATATATTAGTAAACACACACATTTTATTTTTGAAGGTAAGGCTTTACGTTTCTTGGTATAGCTTACCAATTATAGACTTTATGAACCTTGTAAATATCAAGACTCAATGCAATACAATACAATACAACTTTATTTATAAAGCACTTTAAAACAGGCTCTACTCAGAGTCTATCCTGGATAACCAAACTTCTCACCCTATCTCTAAGGGAGAGTCCAGCCACCCTGTGTAGGAAACTCATTTCAACCACCTGTATCCACAGTCTCATTCTTTCGGTCACGATCCAGAGCTCGTGACCATGGGTGAGGGTAGGAACGTAGACCGACCGATAACGAGCGTTGCCTTACAGCTCAGCTCCCACTTCACTACAACAGACCGGCACAGATTTTGCAATGCTACACACTGCACCAATCCATCTGTCAATCTCACGCCCCATTCTCCCCTCACTTGTGAACAAAACCCCAAGATACTTGAACTCCTCCACTGGAGGCAGAACCTCATCCTCAACACAAAGAGAGCAATCCACCCTTTTCCAACTGAGAACCCTCTTTAATGCAAAATCAAATTAATCTTTTTCCGTTTTCTCAGTTCAGCACCCATACCACTAGACTTAGGTGCTATCATATCCCGTTTCTTTATACAAAAATTGGTGAAGTAACTGACAACT
>JARVJN010000905.1:6500844-6513055 GCA_031763805.1 Argolebias nigripinnis | reverse complement strand
TAATTGAGCAAAATTGTGCTCTTTTCACTTCTTTCTGCTATTTTAAGCTTCTTTCTGTATTTTTAGCTAGTATCCAGCTGTTTTTTGTAAATTACAACAGTTTTTTTTTAGATAATTTCCACTTATTTTTACTAATTTCTGCTTCTTTCTGCATAAATGGGCAAACATTTATTCTTTCTGCTTTCTTCTGCTACTTTAAGCCTTTTCTATCTTTTCAGCATTTTTTTTAGCTGATTTCAACTGTTTTCAGACAAAGTCAATTTTTTGTGTGTAATTTCTGCTACTTTCAGCCTATCTAACTTTTTCGGCTCCTTTCAGCTTTTTATGATAGTTTAATCTTCTTTCTGCCCTTTTCAGTGATTGTTTGATAATTTTAGCATTTTTTGGGCTAATTTCAGCTCTTTTATTCTCCTTTCACGTTGTGTTCTGCTTCAGCTGCTTTCAGCTTCCTTGTGCAAATAAAAAAAAATCAGCTACTTTCAGTTAATTTCAGCTGTTTTGTGCTCCTTTGAGATTCTTTCTGTTAACTGCAACACTTTTGTGTTTCTTCTAACTTCTTTCTGCTAATTTCAACGGATGCTCCTTTCAGCTTATTTCAACAAGTTTCAGCTAGTTCAGCTACTATTTAGTTGTTTTATGCTAATTTTAGTTTTTCATCTCTCTCAACTTCCTTCTAATTTTAGCTCCTTCCTGAGTTTTTAGCTAGTATTCAGCAGTTTTTTTGTGCAAATTTCAGATTTTTCATATTCTTTCCAATATCTTGTGCTAATGTATTTTTCTTTCAGCCTAATTGAGCAAAATTGTGCTCTTTTCACTTCTTTCTGCTATTTTAAGCTTCTTTCTGTATTTTTAGCTAGTATCCAGATGTTTTTTGTAAATTACAACAGTTTTTTTTAAATAATTTCCACTTATTTTTTACTAATTTCTGCTTCTTTCTGCATAAATGGGCAAACATGTATTATTTCTGCTTTCTTCTGCTACTTTAAGCCTTTTCTATCTTTTCAGCATTTTTTTTTTTGCTGATTTCAGCTGTTTTCAGACAAAGTAAAAAAAAATTTGTGTAATTTCCGCTACTTTCAGCCTATCTAACTTTTTCTGCTCCTTTCAGCCTTTTCTGATAGTTTAAACTTCTTTCTGCCCTTTTCAGCGATTGTTTGATAATTTTAGCATTTTTTAAGCTAATTTCAGCTCTTTTATTCTGTATTCGCATGCATTTTCGCAGGAAATGCAATTTCTCTAGTTTATTTAATTTTCATTTTGAAGTCATTTGCAATATGCAAGTCTTACATATAGAAGCTATGGGAGATGTTAGCAATGAGCATGGATGTTTACGTGGAAGTACTCCTGGTTCGAGGTTCATAAATTAGATTATCCTCTCTACGGCAGGAAGACAGACCATAGTAGACTAATCACACACACACATACCCCCACACACAGTTGCAATACACAGCAGGGACAAGAGCTGCAGGGGTTGAGGATCCTGACTTCTGCTTATAACTTATTCATGCATCATGACTTTATCCGCACCCCTGGGAAAAAGTCAATCATCTTCACAGTGGGAGAACTCGTCTTTAGGAGCCACTGACGACGACTCTAACATTTAGGTCCTCAAACATCTCCATGTTTTTCGTTGGGCTTTTAGATGAATGTTGTTGTGGATTTTGTGTACTTATTGTACTTTGTAGGAATCTTTCGTAGATGTATATTTGATAAGAGATAGGTGACAAACCCATACATTTTGACAAAATACTTATTTTTTGAATGTTTATGAAGTATTCACATCCATTTTTCTTCTGTGCTGTTTTCAGCACGACTCTCGTCCCGCCGTTTTTAAACCATTTCAACAAATCATGAATCAAAACGTTCAGCTCTTTCAGGAAAATCCTAGGACTTTTAGTATTGGTGCGACTTTAGCTTTTTGAAATATTTAGCCTTTTCTGTCATTTTTTTCCCTCATAGGGAATGAAAAGAGCTCATTTTCCATCCTTCAAATCTTTAGATCTGTTTACAACCTTTCATGGCTGCTTTCACATTTTGTTCCGCTTCAGCTACTTTCAGCTTCCTTGTGCAAAAATTACACATTTTCAGCTACTTTCAATAAATTTCAGCTGCTTTTACAGCTGTTTTTTTCTCCTTTCATATTCTGCTGCTAATTACATTTTTGTTCTTCAAACATTTTTCTACTATTTTTAGCTCGTTATGCTCCTTTAAGCTTATTTATGCAAGTTTAAGCTTTTTCTACAATTTCAGCTATTATTTAGCTGTTTTATGCTAATTTAAGCTTTTTCAGCAAATTCCACATTTTTTGCACTTTTTCAGCCTAATTCAGCAATAATGTGCTCTTTCCACTCCCTTCTTGTAATTTTAGCTTTTTTCAGCCTTTTTTAGCTACTTTTTAGTTTTTTTCCTAATTTCAGCTTTTTTCAGATAATTTCAGCTTTTTGTTTTAATTTCTTCTTCTTTCAGCCTAATTGGGCAAACACGTGTTCATTATGCTTTCTCATACTAATTTAAGCTTGTACCTTTTCAGCTAATTTGAGCTATTTTAAAATAAATTCAAGTTTTTCAAAGTATTCTCTGCAACCTTCAGTCTAATTTACCACATTCTACTACTTTCAGCTTGTTGTGCTCCTTTCTGCTCCTTTCTATTAATTTCAGCGTTTTCTGCTATGCAAGCTACTTTTTAGCTGTTTTGTCCTAAATTGAGTGTTTGTTTTTTTCCCCTCCAGCTAATTCCACGTGTTTGGAGCTCATTTCAGCTCCTTCCATTTTCTCCTGGTAGCTTAACCTTCTTTCCAGCCTTTTCACTTTTAAGCTATTTTTTTCTGTTGCTATTTCAACATTCTTTTAATTTGCTATTTTAAAACCTAATTCAGCAAATGTGTGTGTTCTTTCTTATTGCTTCTCCTAACCCAGGCTTGTTCTTCCATTACAGCTACATTTAAGCATGTTTTTAGCTAATTTCAGCAGATTTTCCAGCCATAAGCAATCACACTGCATTTTTGCTGGAAATACAGTTTCTCTTGTTAGCCTTGTATGAATTTCTTCCAAAATTGCATTTCAAAACAGGCCTAGCTTTTAGGTTTAGCCCTAAAGAAAATATATTTCTTATGCATCATACCACCTTTGTTTTGCTAAATTCAAGATGGCAGATAGACGTTACTCTCTTCCTCTGTAAATGATTTTTTACTATAATTATTTAATGTAGTGTCACTTGAAATAGCGTATTAGCTTTAAGACGAGCTCGGCTGTGAGCACCGGAGATCTGCTTTCTTGCACCCCTCTGTGTATAATAAGCAACAATCTCTTGCACTGGATACATGGGGTCAGTGCACATGCGTCTCATTTCAACCCCTGAGGAGATACAGTATGTTGGTACATTATTTAAGTTTCTGCCGTAGTTAGAGATCTGAATATGAAAAAAAAAATCTAATTTGTTCGCTGTTTTTTAAATGCACTATTTTAAAACATACAGGATGTCACTAACCCATATTTGGACCCATTTATGCAAACCACAGACCAGTAGTTGTAATAGCAAAATGGCCTGATCTGCCTTGACTGGCAGAGAGACTTTATCACATGTAGAAAACACAACAATGTGTTCTAACCCTACTGCAGTTTTAAAGCTTGGAACTCTGCATGTGTTATTTGAATTATAAAATTAATACTTCAACCAGCAGAAAATAAGTCCACTTGCATTTTTTAAAAACCTATCCAAGCCAACAAATCACCAAGACCCTGTTAAAGGACACCAATGGTAAAAGGGAGCTGTGTAGTTTAATAGTAAATAAACATAAATAATATCAAATAAATATATTTATGAATTACATTGTTCTTGATGTATCTAGATACACATCCAATGGTCTTGGGAAAGACTTTCGTGGGGAGCTTTCTGCTTGGAAGCACCAGGAAAAAACCTCAGGTAGAGATTACATGCAAACACCAACCAATACATATAAGCACTTACTATGGATTTAATGGCTCATTTTGCATTGATGACTCTTTGGCTCTTGGATGAAAACCCCAATTAAAATTTGGAGTTAAAAAAAGTAAAATAATTTAGTATATTTTCTTAGCCAGACCAGTTTAAGCCACTGTTACACATACAACAGTGTGCATGCTAAGAAGCAGTGGCTCATTTATGCCAGAAGGGAAAATCCAATGTTGCTTTTCTAACTCTAATCACGCAATGAAGTTCAATGAACCGAGACATGACAGATGAAGGTCATAAAACTTGTTTATTTATTTATTTATTCATTAACCTTTATTTAACCAGGCAAATCCCAATGAGATCACAGATCTCCAATGTGCCTTACAATCTCCAAAACCTGTGTTAAATACAAAAATTCCTAGACCGTAGTCTTAAAACAAGTGAAAAGATCTTTGTACTTTGAAATTAATATCTAAACAGTTGCCTGTGAAGCTCTGTGTTAAAACTGAAGTCAACAGGGTGCTTGGTTAAGGGATTCAAATTTAAACAGTGGACACCATTTTTTTCCTTTTTTTCAGTTGCTTCTTCAGGGGTCGCCACATCGAACTAAGTCGCACAAAGACGGCAATTGTTTTTACCCCAGATGCCCTTCCTGACGCAACCACAGACCACCGAGCTACCACAGTGTGTGGAGCTGAGGGCTAATATCTAGGGTGTCCAGGGGAGTGGATCGTGAGGGTTAAGGGCCTTGCTCAAGGGCCCTTAACCCCCACCATCTGCTCCCCCTGGCACCTTAGATTGCTAAAGGGTCCAGAGTGCGGCAAATGAGGGTGGAGATAGGTGTGGATGTTTGACCTTTCCCACACACATTTTGATGTTGGTCTGGGGAGTTGAACTGGCGACCTTTCGATCACAGGTCCACCTTCTCTAACCTCTGTGCCACCACTACCCAATAGTGGACACAATGGACAACATACAGTTGTGCTTTTCATACGAAAGTGGGACGAATTGTGGTAAAGTCCATCAATGGCCAAAGTCTGTCCATCAATCCCGTCGACCATCTGTGTGCTGGTAAACTCTCTCTTGTCCAGTCCGTGACTTCAAAAACTCTTAAAACAATTTAATGAAACTTGATACAATTCCATATCCTCACTGGACAGTGTCACATACACTTTTGACTACCCCAGCTTTTCGTTCATAAGTGGTAAGTGGCAAACGGACTGTACTTATATAGTGCTTTTCTATCTTATCAAGACACTCAAAGCGCTTTCCACTACAATCTGTGCCTCACTTATCCATTCATACAGCACTCTACTAGATTTGTACAAAGCTAATTGAACAAATCATTCTAAAGAGACTAATCAGTGCTTTATCATATTCACGTACCGATGGGACATGGCAATGAGGGGTTCAGTGTCTTGCCCAGGGACACTTCAGCATGCGACTGCTTGTGGATTCGAACCCCCAACTCTTGCATTGGAGGATGACTGCTCTAACCACTCAGCCACAGTCGCCCTAACAAAAGAGTGATGACAATAGTGGACAACAAATACAATATTAGACAATCATAAAGGATGCGTACACATTAAGATTTTTTTAACAAGTGAAAATCTAATGGTATTTAAAAGGAAAAGTAACGAAAAAGAGTTCCAGCATTTTCATTTGCAGCTCTTCTACACCAGAAGGCACCAACAGATCCACACTTGAGGATCTTTCCCTTGATGAGCTGCAAGAAGTACTTAAGGCTAGCCCTGTCACGATAACAAATTTTGCTGGGTGATTAATTGTCTCAGAAATTATTGTGATAAACAATAATATTGTTTGAAATTTGACAATAATTAGCAATTATTGTCAACTTTAAGAAGAAACGTTCATTTGTTTTGACTGTAGTAGTACCTTTTTTTACCACCGTGTGGCATTATAAGACTGTTTAAACTGAAGGATGGATAGTGAGGGAGTGAGCAGCATGTTTCTTTAAGAAAAATGTAAGGGAGGTCCCCTTGATGTGACATGGGCTGTCTCTCTTTGGTTCTCAGAATGGTGGATGCTCGGTGTGGTTTGAGCTCTTTAGCATAGCATTTTTCACACAAAGCTTTTAATTAAAAAAAAAACAGTAAACAAGTTCTCAGCTTCTTTTTGCAGAGAAAAACAACTTTTTACACCAAGGCACGGGTTTCAAACGTAAATTTTGGAGCTTCGACAAGACTGAGATTTTTTCCCAGAGGTCAGCCTGTTAGCTTAGCTCGTAGCTTAACTTCTATTAACGATGCAAAAACGTGGTTTTGGATGGTTGAAACAGATTTGAAAGAGAAAATAGAAAGGGAGGGGTCAGTGAAGAACACTGGAGTTGAACGTTTTGTCATCCAGTGTCTTCAGTAGGAAAAAAGAGAAAGAAACAATAAAGCTGATAAATGAAACTTATCGACCTCATTTTAATTTATCATGCGATTAATTGATTTATTGTTTATTGCAACATGCCTACTTAAGGCAGATGATGACTGCAAACCGAAGCTGGTGCATTATCTGCCTTTCGGTAGTTATAATCTTGGCCTATTCCTCCCAGTGTGTTGTGAAAAACCAATGTTGAATCATCTTGTTCTAGCTTGACTCTTGTGATCCTCCTGAGCCTCCTCATTACATATCTCTCCAGCTGTTCCCTGCCTTCCATCGCTTGCCCAACGTTTGTTCGAGACCTTTTGGAACTTTTTAGATTTTGCCAACGCAACAACACTGCCTGTTCATAGTAAGAGATCTGAACATCAAGACCAACCTCCCAGAGGTGTCATCTACTAACGCTGTCCCCTACTCTCCAAGGGTCCAGTCCAGGTCTACAGATCCTACATATATCTATCTATCTATCTTCGTTTAACGTCCGTTTTTCCGATTCCGGGGTGGGACGCTACTTCTTTGTTGCCAAGTTTTTGATGCCAGATTAGGCAGTCAGTTGCGTCCAGTTCATTGAGGTTCAGCGCTTTCAGATCTTGTTGAATCGTTTGCGCCCAGGTCTTTTTCGGACGGCCTTTGGGACGGGTGCCAGGTACTTCAAGGTTTTCAATAGCAAGTATAGCACTGTTTTCACTTCGTTTAACATGACCATAACATAACATCTACAGATCCGACCTACATACTGTTCACTATTATTCACTTCTGTATATAAACACTGTTAGATTTTCTCCTGGCCCTGAAGTCATCATTCTCAGTTTCATACTATCTGGGTATAGAGCCAACCCTTACAATTGCTATAGATTGCTGTATAATAGTTTGTCAACAGGACCTTATGCGGTATTCTTGACTCAATTCCTAATTTAAATGCCTTATCTATGATTTATTTAATAGTTAGAGGTGGGGGTGAGAGGATAGATGTTTTGGACTTAGGATAAGAGGTGAGGGCGTGACTTCTTTAAAGACACTTTTTGAGGATGCATTAGTCCTGATGACTGTTAACAGTAATGCTGCTTGAAGTATGTGAAGAGTGTGCTTATCCGTGTGTGCATCTGTATGTGCGCCTTGAAAAACGAGCTGTTCAGAAGACATGTTCACTAGTCTGCATGAGGCAGTAATGTTATTTCTGACTAACAGAAAGGCTCATTGTTGATGGCTATGTGCAGTTTAAGGTACTGGATCTAGATGTTGGAAGTATGTGCACAAGATAAAAACAACTGCAGTCAGCTTCATTTGAACAAAACCATAATCAAATATATTTATGCTCAAATAAATAAGTAGCCAGAAGGGTAAAGATGAACACATCTGCGGTTTATCCAGAGCTTATTACGACTCACCCTGACCTCGGTTGACTCATGCTTTTTTATTGGGGACACAACAATAAGCGTATCAAAATATTTCCAGAGGATGTTTGACCTCGGTTCGAGTCAGTGAGTCACGGCCATGTTTGAATCCACATCACCTTTTCTCGTGTTTTATCCTTTCCGTTCTCTCTACATTTGTACTGCGTCAAGTTCAGTTAGGTCACAAACGCATAGTAGAACTGTCATTTCTAACCCGAACCCGAAACCCGGCCAAGACCAACCGGGATTAGGGTCGGTCCGGGCTGTCATAATGTGATTATCTGTGCGGGCCAAGCCGGTCTTGGGCTTTGATGTTTTTTACGAACCAGGAAAGGATGAAGAAAGAAATGAGTGCAACAGTTAAACAGACTGAAAGAGATCTCTGGTGCATTGCGCAATAATTGCGCACATGGGCTCAGGCTTCTGCGGTTTTGCGAATCATACAGCACAAAGAAAACTAAATAAGAATGAATAATGTAAAATTGTGTTAATCTACTTGTTGAGGAGGAGGCAGGTCCGACCGGCCGGTTTAAAACAGTCGCGTTAAGCTCAGATGGACAACCTGATCACCAGCCGCGTGCGTCCGCTGTCCCACCACTTGAAATGGATTTTCAACCTGTCCAGGGTGTACGCCACCTTTCACACAGTGACTGCTGGACATGGGCACCAGCGACCTCCGCTACCCGCAAAGGAAGAAGCAGGTAAAGATAATGGATGGATGGATCAGCTGACGACCGGTTGCGCGCGTCTCCGCACCTGCTCTCATCCGCAGTGAAGGAAGTAGCAGCATCTACAAAAGCTGAAGCGAGCAGCGCGTTCAATTAAAATAGCCTTGTTCTATATTTTTCCAAATAATTTTGCTCTAAAATATTTTGGTTCATCTATATAATATCGAATCTTTACAGTTTATTTTTTTAGGCTATTCGTTTTGTATGTTAATATCCTTTTGGTGACGTCAATGAACATAAATCTTATATCTTCCTTTCATTACATTATCATGTCAAACTGATTTTGCTAACAAAAGCAGTAAAAGCTTACGGCCCTCTAATTACCAGTAATCCGCCGAGTCTGGGTAGGGCTCGGAAAAAACCAACGAACTATGGGCTTGGTCCGGTCCGGGCCGAATTTATTAATCCCAAATGCAACTCTAACGCATAGTAACTTTGGAATTCAAGATAAATGTGACTGTTACCGATAATGAATAGTTTCTTTGCTTCTTGCAACTACTTGAAGCTTGGAAATACAAGAATACAATCAAATTTGAATTGATTGTCCAAAAGGGCTTATGTCTTGCATCCCCGTTGACCCCCCTCTTTATCTTTTAATCCATTTGTCTTGCTATTGTCTTGCAATCTGTTGCTTCACCATGTATGCGTTTCTCTGAATAAGACACTTTATTTACTGAGGCATTAGACAGAGGCCTTGTTCACATTTCCTTTTTTTATTTTTCCGCTCAGATTAGTTGTTAGCTTGTCATATCTTGATGCACGCTCAATAAACCAGGTAGATAAATCTAACAAGGTTGTCAGGTCCTCTGAATTGATTCTTTTTCTTGAAATGTTTTGTCTTTTATCCAAAAGACTTCTTCAACAAGAAGTCTTTTGAAGTCAAGACGCTATCGAATAAGTCTTTTGGATAAAAGACGAAACTTTTCAACAAGAAGAATCTGTCCAGAGGACCTGGCTTAACCTTGCTAGATGTTAGCTTGTCAATTTAGGCAAAATTAACCCCCCCCCCCCCCCCAAATTTAAATAGTTTAAAAGTCTATCTACAAAGCCCAAGATATTGTTTGTTTGTAACTTGTTTTCTAACTTTTTCCCAGTCTCTGCTGTAGAGAGAAATGGAAAATTCCCTGGAAAAAAGAGAAACTATCCAATGTCTCTTGATTCCAAGCTTAATTCAGCTGGCACACAAGCTGTAGATCTTCCTGGTGTTGATTAAAACCAGCCCATCTCTGACAAGCGTGCAACCCTTGCTCTTCTTCTTAAAAAGGCCAGAGGTCGGCATGAAGGGACCTGCGTTTGGTATTTTCCAGAAGGGCTTAAAACGGTGACGTTGTCTTTAATGTAGCTCAAAGCAGATGCTTGTAGGAAAATCCCTCCACAATGGTTTAAAGCTTCTTATGAGTCATGAAATATAAATGACTGTTTACTGTTCGTGATAGGGATCTGGAAATGGCAGTTTTAAGATGCTTCACATATTTGTTGTAAACCTGTCTCTTGCGGATTGTATGCAAGGAGAATACACACATTTGGTTAGTATGGAACATTTTATGCTTTTACTAGCATTGCTACATTACATTGCCTACAGTATATGTCCATTTGCATTTATTCTTCCTGTGGGGGCTGGCTAAGAGCCATTTAGGATGTTAAATCTTCCGGGTGTATATGTACGTGTGTGCAGGGTAAATCCTACAAATCCTAGACTACCCACTGTGTGGATTCCCGCTGGATATGTTTAAAGTCGTAACCCTGTCGTCCTTTATCTTCATGATGGTCTCACCCTGAGAGAGGACGTTTCCTCTGTTGCAATTCACTCATTCTTTGCTGGTAAAAATAAGACCATATTTAAGGTTGAGCATATCACCTTTCTTAAATGGAGACGGTCAATCTTTCTTTCCTGTAATTTGCACAAAGACTAAATATTTTCTTGTGTAAAACATTTTGTGCAGGCTAAAATTACAAATAGTAGGTAGAACTAATACTGTATAGTACTAGGTATAGTAGAAGGAGTGGCGGCACAGAGTTTAGAGAAGATGGGCTTGTGATGGGAAGGTCGCAAGTTCAACTCCTGGTACCGTCAACATCAAAATGTGGGTGAAAAAGGTGAAAGACCCACACCTGCCTCCACACTCATCTGCCCCATTCTGGGCCCCTGAGCGAGGCGCTTAATCCCCACCATCTGCTCCCAAAAACAGATCTCTCTTGAAAATGAGTTCTCACGACTCAAAGAGACTACTTGTATAAATAAAGGGTTAGGGATTTGCAATATGGCATAAAATTCATATCACGATATGTATTGTGAAAGGTGGCAGTAACGATATATAGTGTATCATGATATGTTTTTGGTAGAAAACTTGCAATAAGAATTTAAAAAAGCATATGGTGTCCTTTTGCAATCATTTATTAACTGCTATACCACAACACAATTTCAAGTAAGAAAATTCCACTACCAGGTCCAGAGAGTTTTAAAATAACAAACAAATCAAGTATTAGGCTTCTTTATTGTAGTGCAAAACAGTGCAAAATATATCAAATGTAGTTTTAGCCATACGTTTTAAACAAAATAAAATGTTAACTCTTAATAGTTTCTAGTCTTCTCACTTGACAAATGAACAGCAACAGAGCAGCATTTTACATGGAAACACTTCACCCTCCAACCCTCTAGTGGGCGTCTCCTTCCGCTTTAAGGAGAGCTGACACAAAATGGCGACCAGCTTCCTCTGTGGCTTTGACTAGAGGGTCTCGCAGTAAAATCACACAACACAGCGTTCTTCTACAGATCAGAGAGCAGGTTTAACCCTTGTTTTAAACATTTTTTTTAGCTCAAATGCACTCTAAAACTGACCAATGAACTTTCGACAAAAAACAAACAAACAAACAAACAAAAAACCACTTTTGACTGAACACAGTGTTTTGCGCATGTGTCCGAATACAAGTACGGCAAGACGGCCGTAAATAGCTTGTAGCTTTGCTACTTAGCTCTCGAAGAAAGGACTTTAACGTAACGTAATAGTAACAATTAAATCTGACAACTGATTTTACATCAGACACAGCATTACTGCGGTTAGCCGGTAGAATACAGATCTCTATCGTAAGCTAAATGTCTATCGTTTCTACTGTGTACCGTATAAATCACACATTCCTATAAAGGGTAAAAATAACAATTGATATTACAAGTACACATAAATCTAAAGTACCAGCAAACAGCCATTTTAAGAGTTTGCTCAGAATGTCATTTCTGGCAAAAAGCAATGATGTTGCCATGGCTCAACAGAATGTTCTGTTTATCTTTTAATTTTGCTGTCTGTTAGGAACAGTAGTAAAAATGAAGGTCATGGCATTTTTGGATTTTTATGCAGCAACTCAATTTTCGAAAATAAACTTTCTCACGTCTAGATGCATCCACAAATGAAAAATGAAGTTTGTCTGTTGCTTGTTTTTTTTAATTCAACTTCAGTAGAACCACAGTCCAAATTTCTGCACTTTTTTTAATAGGACAAATAATAAGGTATTACTTTTCAGCCCCAAGCAGCTACAGTCTTTAAAGCTTTTTTTTTTAAATCACGAGTTATAAACCTCAGATTAACAATAAAAAAAAAATCAATTTATTTTGCTTTCTGTTGGGCACAATGGTAAGGATTAAAACAAATAAAAGTATGGAAGACAGACATAAAACTCCCATTCGATAGCTTATCTGTTAGGGATTTGCAATATGGCATAAAATTCATATCACGATATGTATTGTGAAAGGTGGCAGTAACGATATATAGTGT
>JARVJN010000905.1:5167925-5180187 GCA_031763805.1 Argolebias nigripinnis | reverse complement strand
AAATTGACCCTGGGTGTGAGTGAGACAGGTCCCTCTTGTAAATGAGTCCCCGTGGCTCAACGAGGCTAGCCTGTATGTTGAATGAATGAATGAAAAGTAAAAACGTGATACGTATGTATTAAAAACGTGATACGTATGTAGTAATAACCTGATATTATGTAGTAAAAATGTGATAGTATGTAGGAAAACGTGAAACGTATGTAGTAAAAACGTGATAATATGTAGTAAAACGTGATATTATGTAGTAAAAACGTGATATGCTATTATCACATTTTTACTACATAATATCATGTTTTACTACATACGTATCACGTTTTTACTACACACGTATCACGTTTTTACTACATACTATTACATTTTTACTACATACGTATCACGTTTTAACTACATATCACGTTTTTACTACATAATATCACGTTTTTACTACATACGTATCACGTTTTTACTACATAATATGTTTTTACTACATATCACGTTTTTACTACATAATATCACATTTTTACTACATAATATCACGTTTTTGCTACATAATGTCAAAAAATATTATTTCATGGATGACAGCAATACCCTTCCGTACAGGCCCAATAATCACAAAAAAATTTATCATTTTATTGTAATAAAAATGTAAAATGGCAGCCTTGTCCATTCCGATCAATCTCATTCTAGCATCAGTTTGATGATCCAAATAGGAAAAGGCAAAATATTGCAGATTAGAGCATTTTTACGTACTGGAAGGTAGCCACAAATCCAAGTAGATTAACCTAGTAAAATCCATCGATTATCTTTATCCACCTCTTTTTTTCCCCGGGTCACAGGGTCACTGGTGCCCATTTCCAGCCATCACTGTGCGAGGGGCGGGGTACAATCCACTTTATGGGGGACTGCCATGCAAATGCATGGCAGGCACCTATTATTCTACACCTCAGAAGTGTGTCTACATTTCTATATCTGTTAATGCGGCCTGAGCCAAAATATCTACCCCCACAAAAGTTATAACAAAACAACTGGCTCAGCCCCGTGATGTGTGCTATTAGTTTTATTGGTATTTTGAGTTACCATGGCGACGTAATTTGCGCACAAAGACGCAATATTTCACCAACTCCAGGAACTAGTTGGTGACTGCGCACTTATTAGTCTATACCTGAAAAGCTGATCTTTTTCAACTTTAATGCCGCCCGAACCACAACGTGGATCTCCACAAAAGTTATATCAAAACGACTCCGGGAAGTGTGCTATTACTTTTATTGACATTTGCAGTTACCGTGGCAACATATTTAGCTAACAAATATGCCAAATTTCACATAGGAAATGAATAGGAGAAAACTCTTCACAGAAACTGAGTAACGTATGGAGCCATTTTGGTTCAACAAGCAAGGAAGGTACCAATTATTAGCTATTATCGCATATTATTATTATTATTAATTAGTAATAATAATATTAATTAGCTTTAATTATTCATGTAAATAATTATCTAGTTAAATATTAATAATTAATAATATTTATAATTAATAAATGACAGTAATATTTATTATTAATATCAATTTTTATTAATCATTAATATTTAGTAACAATTAACAAAATAACAATATATTAATAATTATTAATATTAATAATTAGTCTAAAAAAGCTACGTCTGGTCCTCTTGACATTCAAAAAAACAAAGCAAAAAATTGTAGAAAAGGTTCGTCTTTCGTCGGAAAGACTTCCTCAGTCTGAGATGCTGTATTCAGCTCAGTCTTATAAATAGCACCCTCTCACAGTGGATTAATAATTAGTATTGATTATTAATATTTATAATCATTAATAATAATATTTATTATTAATAATATTTTACTAATATAAATAGGCAGTCCCCATCAAAGTTTCTCCAGGAACTTTCTAGTTAATATTTATTATGGCCTACCACTGAAGGAATGGCAAAAATATAAGCACCCAAGTTTTTGTTTATCTGTGTATTAGCAGCAGATCCCACAAGGTGGACTTTAATAAAACTCTCAAAAAGCAATTATTAGATGTACATTAAAAGGGGGTTACATTTTGAAGTATACGCTATTCAAGCTAACAGCCACAGCTAATCAATACAAGCAAACACATAAATTATTTTACCTCAGCTAAACCTTCATATATTGAGCTGGTAGTTGCTAAGAGTTGTTTCCAGTACATACATAGAGTGCGAACAGATCCTTCAAGATCTTTGTTTAAGACTTTGGCATGCACGACAGTGGAGAATGCTAGTTTACTCTTAAAACAAAACTCTTGTATTTACTCTAGGTGTTTATTTCCCCGTTAGGGTTTAACAGCAGAGCATCAAGTTGAAACATGTTGTCAGAAGAACCTGATGAGTTGGTACCTCCAAGCCATAAGCTGGAGAGCTCCAGCCGTAGCATAGTGTGCCACTGTTGCCTCAAGCAGGACAGGTGGCGACTCATGCTTGGTTTTATGTTTGCAGTATGGTCTTGATCCAGAGGCAAAGTGACACAGATAGTTGGATAAGTTGGGGAACACATCACATGCTTTGGCTCAGCTGCCTACCCATGTAGCTAGCCGGAAGGGTTTGGCTACAGCCAATGTTAATGTTGGATAGTCTCTTCCTATAAAGATGAAGAGATCAAGTTAGGCCTTCCGGGCTTCCACATAGGATGCCAACCTCATTACACTTTCCGTGACCCATTAGAATGAGGCTATATTGCGTAAAACTTGGGGAAAGTTTTTTTCAGTTTGAAAGTAATTGGTACATTCTTACATTCTTAAACCTCCCTGCTATTTTCCACGATCTCAAGACACTCTCTTGCATCCTCACCATACTCTATGTACATTGTATCTGACATACATTTTTGTTGTGTCAAGACACTACTACATGTATCATGTCTATGATAGGTTGTTTCCCAGAGTTTGTTGCTATCATGGTCATAGCCTAGGCATGAGTTGGCCAGTCAAGGGACCAACATGACCAATTCCGTTCTGAAGTTTTTACCGATACGTTATATTGACTTGCATGTGGGCCGCATGTCCTAGATACGCTGCCCCCACACTCCACCCAGAACGCCAATAAGTTGCCACCACCGTAATAAATGTAGACATGCTTGATTAGATGTAAGAAGGAGTTCAATAGTCTCATAAAACATACCTGAAACTCTTAATACCCTCCAAAGACCACTAACGCCCAAAAAAAGGTGTTCAATACAGAAACAACTGGACTTTGTAACAGAAGTCCAAAGTCCAGTTGTTTCTGTATTGAACGCCTTTTTATTTTATCATGTCCTGGATGACTGAGAATCTTCACCAGCATACCACTAATGACCATACATATTGTGGATGATGATTTTTGTTGACATAGCAAGTTGTCTTTCAGTGTGAAGGGGTATCCAGTGATCCAATCCAAGAAAATGGTATCCCATCTCGGATCTAATCTAATCCAAATCCATCATTGGCCTTTTTTTAAACACAATTTTATAAAATCATGTTATTAATGTTTGCTGAGATGTAGATAATTAGTTGTATGCTATATTTGGTAACAATATTTTGTTTGCTCTTGTTAAGGCATATAAATAACAAGTGATAGTGTATTAGCTTCTTAAATGGGTTTCTGATATCGTTGAATATTTTACACGCTTTCTCTTGTAAATTTGGATTAAAGGCTAAGAGATTGGATTAGGTTTTGGGCAAGACTAAGAAGTGAGATTGGGCATTATTTTTAGGTTTGGACACGTTGATTTCAGTTGTACTGACACTACACCTACTTTTCATATTAGATTTGTGTGACTCCTCAAAAGAAATAACGTTCTAGACTTGAACCTACTGGTTTTGGATTTTTATGTTCAGAATTGTTTTCCCTTTCATACAACTAACCTAAAACAAAAACAAAAAAGTTAAATCCTTGATTTGTTTTTATCTGATCATTTTGTTGTTGTTGTTTTGATACAGGAATCATAAAGAGCCATAATCAGTAAAAACAACAACAGGAAAACACATGAGCTACACCACCCACTTCTGCTGAAAACAAAAATCAGATTCCAGACCATCCAGAAATGTAGTCTCCATAACGCATAGCAAAAGCAGGCTGACCTCACTGTTTTGCAACAATAGCTTTTTCAAAAAGCACGAGCCAACAAGTCCATGTTTTCTTGATACTTCCTCGTGGCCTGTACTAGCTGATGATTTGAACTCTATAGTAAATGCTGAACTCTACGCCTTCGCCTTTAGGTGGATATACTTTTGAAGGAATGTGTTTTGTTGCTGAAAGATAGGATTCAGCTCAAGTACCTCCTCCATATTGACGCAGGCACTGTCTAAACCTGGGAACTCTAAGCTAATTGCTACCCATCACAGAGAACACAAGGTGAAGTTGTTAAATAACAAAAATACAACTTTGCTTGACATTCTCGTGTTAATCATAGCCACACCTTGTGTAAAGCTTAGAGGCTCCACTTAACCTCTTGCTCAATGTTTCCACTTGTTTGTACTGAAGTCAAAGCCTCTGCTTGCAGCCAATTCCACAACGTTCTATCGCATACACAAAGAAAGGTGTAAAACGAGAAAAATTACTCATATCCTCTTTCTGCTTTCCTCCACCTGCTTAATATCACCAAGATTAGAAACAACTTGTCCAAAAGTGACGCAGGAAAAACTGGTCCATGAGTTGATCATGTCTGGACTGGACCATTGCAATGGTTTATTATCTGGATGTCAAATACTTCTTTAAAAAGTCCTCAGTTGATCCAAAATGCTGTTGCCAGAGTCTTAACTGGAGTTACTACTGTAGGAGATATCATATCTCTCCAGTTTTAGCTTCTCTCCATTGGCTCACTGTTAAATTCAAAATAACATTCTAACTTACAAAGCTCTCAACAACCTAGCTCCATCTTATATTGCAGACCTTCCATATTTTCCTGACGGAGCACTAAGCGCTCAGACTGCAGGTTTATGTGGTTCCAAAAGTTTCCAAAGCCATAATGGGAGGCAGAGCCTTCAGTTAGCTCTTCTCTTGTGGAACCAACTTCCAGTTTTTGTTCTTCAGGCTGACACATTGCCCAGTTTGAAGGCTGGACTTAAGACTCTCCTTTTTGATCAATCCTATAATTCAGGTTGGCATGGGTTTCCCGAGCTATCCCTTAGTTATGCTGCTATAAGCATAGACTGCTGGAGGACAAACTGGCCAAATTGCTCAACTCTGTAGCTGTCTTTACTTACCCTACTCTATCTGTTTTGTATTTCTATTTATTCTATCCATGACATCTGTTTTTTGTCTGTCTGTCAATAGGGGGTACAACTGCACGAACATCTGGACCTGCCGTTCTGTGTTTATTTGTTTTTCCTTCCTGTCCTCTCAAACCCAGCCGGTCGAAGCAGATGGCCTCTTGTCCTGAGCCTGGTTCTAATGGAATCGAGTTTTTCCTTTCCACAGTTGCCTTTGCGCTTGCTCGGGATAGGAGACTGCGACGACGTGAAGATGCAACACAATCTGCTGGATTCCTTCCTTAGAGAACTTTTTCTAATTGGCTTTTGTATGGATGTGAATGTTCACTGCATGGAGATAACTTGTGTTATGACTTGGCACTATACAAATAATCTGAATTGTATTAAAATGAACCTGATTAGAATATTCTGCTTATTTATAACTAATACTGAAGTAGCATCTTCAAGCCTATTAGTCTCTTGACAAGTCAGGTAACCTCACAAGTTAAAAACATTCTTGTTTGTTGCAGCCTTGATACGTTTGTAAATGTTTATGTTGCACTTTTAGGTTATAATGTATTAATTTGTATTGCGAACCAATACTACAGAAGCTCAGTGTACACAAGGAACTGTGGGAACATAAATTATTTGTCTGGGAAGACGTTACTGGCATTACATCAATGAAGAAAACTGGTTTTAGTATCCATCAGATATATAATCATCCTGGTCTGTTACTGAGACTGAAATACTTGAACAAATTTTGTATGTTCTTTTAATTTTAAGTTTCTCCTCAAGATTTCTTCCCATGAGCAGTGAGTTGTTGGATGAGCCATCAGAATTCATCATCCCTATAAATAGTTGTTGCAATAAGACTCGCAGCCCAAATGCTGCAAAATATTCATTGTTTTTATCAGACATAATCATAGCACCCACCCACAAAATCACATGTTGCATGGGTTTATGTAGATGACTCATAAGTACCAGCCTCCACTTAGTTCCTGTCTCATTCACTCTCTCCCACAGTCATCCAATTTCACCTGCTTACCTGCTGTTGCCACTAATACCTCAAACTCATTGTTCAGCAACAATGTTGACATACAGGAATTTGGAAAAACCTTCACACTTTGAGTTGTTTTTACTTGTCTGCACCTTATATTTATATTTATTTGACTATTAAATTACTCTTTGGTCTTTAAGAATGGGGCTTGGTTGGATATTTCTGTCACATCTAAAATAGACCCGATATATATAAATGTATTTGCTTTGAGAGTTGAAGAGCAGTCTATTTTTACTGTTTCTATCTATATTTCCACCCTATTTCTTGTCTTTTATCTACTGTCAGTAGCAAAAAAAGTCATTATTCTTCAAGATGCCATCTCTTTTCTTTCCTCTAGACAGTATAACCGGTATTGTTCTTTACCTCCACATCCACATACACACCTCTAATTGCCAGTGTCTGTCCTTTTCACCGTGTCATTAATGCCGTAATGCGCTGTGACATATGTCTTTGGGCCAGAAAGCAGTGCTCAACTTGGCGTGGTCAGCTGTGTCGACGGTACCAAAAACTTGAGTTCTGCAATATAAATGCTATAACAAAAAGATATGCCTCTCTTTATTCTTGAAATTCTCCTCTTTTTTGGTTCTTTTCGAAGTGTTGCGATGAAGGCTTTCTGTATAAATTCAAGATGCAGCCAGTTCAGCTCCAGCCAGATTACGAACAGTAAAGCTGTCAGAATGTGGCACTGAACATAAAGCACTCAATTTAAAATATGTTAAACTACAGGAGAACATCTGCAAGAATTATATGGTTTTTTTTTCATTCATGTTTGAAGATTTATCCTGACTGGGAGGTGAATATTCACACATGGGTTTAATCAGAAAAAAATCTTAGACCGATCACATTAACTAATAGTCTGGCAAACACTTGTACACATCCTCAAGAGATTTCCTTGAAATGTTCACTTCCATATGACGTAACGGATAAAACAATGAAAAAGCCTGAAGGGATGCATATCACCCACTCAGAGTTACATCTCGTGTTAAAAACCAGTTATCGCCGTTTTCATCAAGGCTTGGCAACGCCATTACGCATGACTTCACAAGTTGTGATTTTGAGCGAGAGCTCACACTCAAAGTACGTGGTTTGTAGAACTCTCAGCAACTACCACAATCTTAGCTCATTATCTGTAAAACTGATTGAGTTATACCCATTTTTTGTGTTTGCTATAGTCAAATAATTGTGTCACCCATCTTGAATTGGGTTGGCTCCTAAAAGTAATCAGTCTTAGATGTACATATAATGATTACTTTCTGGGAGTCTCTTTAAAATATGGCCTTTCATTCAGGAAATATTTTGTTACCATAACTGACAGACATGCTCTCACCTGCCATTGCTTTTCAGCAGGGGGCAATAATTAACATGTTGCATGTCCTTGAAGTCATTTTCAGCCACAAGGGATCAGACTAATGGTTTCTGCCTTGAAATGTTGCCAAGTGCACATTGCACTTGTCCCTTGTGGTGCCTCCTTCTAATGTTTTTATTCCAAAGGAGCTCCATGTACTGTAGGTTATAGCTACCTGAACCCTTGGGATAAGACCAGGCCACTAGGCATTTGCCGATAAACATCTCTGCAGGCCAGGTTTCCAATATCCCTAGTCCAGGCACGGTACAGTATATTTGTTCTGTGGTCTTGTAGTCACAATAAGAGTTGTTGAATCACATTTTATCACCTCACCTAGAACAAATCTGCCATGGGAGACCCTATTAAGGGAAACTGTCCCCGGCACCATAGTTTTTAAAGTCCTTGGAACACTAAAAACACTGTAAGACAATAAGGTGGTGATTCGCAGAATATGGCGAATAAGATAAGAAGCTCGTCTCAAAAAGAGATGGTAAAGTTGGTTGGTTGTCTGGGAAATACCGGTATACCTTCCAAGAGTGATCCAATAATTCTCAGTCGGGTCATCTGGACAGTTTATTTTTTATAGAAATGTTTCACCCTCCATCCGGAGGGCTTCATCAGTCAGAGGAGTTCCAGCAAACTGTTTCCCCACCAAGCAGTAAACACCTCCGGACGGAGGGCGAAACGTTTCTATAAAAAATAAACTTTCCAGATGACCCGACTGAGAATTATTGGATTTGGTACCTGCTTATTGATCATGAACTTTCTTGAATTGAACAATGTTCAGTCAGGTCATCTGGATGCTTGCTTTTTTTTTACTGGGATGTTTCATCCTTCATACAAAGGACTTCATCAGTCCGAGGAGCCACAAACAAACTTAGTCCCACAAGCACCATACTCCCATAGTGTAAAAAAATCAGTTTGCTGGTGATAAGATGGCCCCCGGGGCCCACCCTCTCCCTCATCAACTCCTCTGAGGCAGCCACATTCAAAATGGTTCAAAACACTAAAGCTAATGCTTTTTGCCAACACGTGTTATTGTACCAGAAATGGAATGCCCACTGAACGCCAAACATATCGAATCTGTACACCGCACCATTAATCCCCTCATGCCTTCATCCAGTTTTGGAAGAGACATTTATTCTGCACCTACATCATCATTATTGACGTCATCGTTTGGCTCAGGGATCACATGCAGCTCTTTAGTCCCTCTGCAGCTCTGTCAAGCTTTGACCAAAACTAACACAAAACTGAAGGTTATTGTTTGTTACAAAAACAAAACAAAAAAGTTAGTTTTAACAGTTTTCTGTTTTCAGATTTTTGGTCATTTCTTTAGCAAATATGCCATTAGTACAACTAGGCCTGTCACGATAATAAATTGTGCTGGGCGATTAATTGTCTCAGAAATTATTGCAATAAACGATAATATTGTTTGAAATTTGACAATAATTAGTAATTATTTTCAAATTTAAGAAGAAATGTTGGTTCATATTTGTGTGATGGCAATATAAAATTGAACTGAAGGATGAATAGTGAGGGAGCAGCGTCTCTTTAAGAAAAATGGGAGGGAGCCCCCTTGACTTGACATGGGCTGTCTCTCCGTCCTTTATTTGGTTCTCTAAATGGCGGACACTCTGTGTGGTTTGAGCTCTTTAGCATAACATTTTTCACACAAATATTTTCATTAAAAATCAGTGAACAAGTTCTCAGCTTCTTTTTACAGAGAAAAACAACTTTTTACACAAAGGCACAGGTTTCAACAGTGAATTTTGGAGCTTCGACAAGATGGAGGTTATGCCAGAGGTCAGCCTGTTAGCTTAGCTCGTAGCATAGCTTCTCAGCTGAGCTGTTTTAATGATCCACAAACGTGATTTTGGATCATTAAAGATTTTAAAGAAAAAAGAGAAAGGCAGGAGTCAGTGAAGAACACCAGAGTTGAACATTTTGTCATCCAGTGTCTTCAGTAGAAAGAGAGAGACGAAGAAATGATAAAAGCTGATAAATGAAAATGAGGTAGATAATTTTCATTTATCATGCGAATAACTGATTTATTGTTTATTGCAATAGGCCTAACAATAGCTGTTTTTGTTTCGTTTTTTCTCCCATTTACTTTTCATTTTACACGATTGTCTTGTTGTCTGTAGATCATGTGTTCTGTTTAAAACAGCTTTCTCTCATAAATGAGTCCTCGAGGCTCAATGAGACTAACCAGCAGTAATAAAGGTTGAATGAATGAAAAAAAGCTAGACACATGTAAAAACATTATGACTCCACCTTCAGTGGCAGGCGATACTGAATGTACAGTGGATGCATTTAACTGTTAGTTATTTTAAGCAGCTCACTGTTCTTATCCATATGGTATTTTGTGCACAGAACATGGTTAATGTCCTGCAAACAGCACAGCCTGCAGCCACACACAAACTAGTTTGAGCTTGACTTCACTTCCAAGAACAGCAGCACTTCCTTCTCACCTGATGCGTTGGTGAAACTCCCTGTTCGAACTGAACACTTTCGATTTCATGTTTGTCTGCTTTTTCTTCGAGAGCTTACGAGATCATGAACGTTTTTGCAGACATGGCGGCGACAACCACAAAAGATTTAAATCTGCACCTGCAGTGTTGAAAGAAAACTTCAGAGACAATCACAGTAGTTTTAACATGAACGGCTCATTTCTCAGTAGCTCAGTGATGTGGTCTCATGATCCTGAAGCTGCAGGTTTGAGTCCAGGTTATAGCAGGAAGGGCATCCGCCTTTGCCAAATCTTTTATGCAAGTTCACTTGTTTACCCTTGCAGAAGAGAGCAGGAGGAAGAAAAAACAACCCATTGTAAATTATTGAGCATGAACTTTCTTATCTTAACCCATTGTAAAGTTTAGGAAGCACTTTGATAGTTGATAACTTGAAGTGAACTTGGTGGGATTCTCATAAAAGTAGTGAACTATTACTGTATGTATGTTTCTGCTAGATATTTAGCACACTGTGTATGCATGTCCTAAAAGTTTGAAAAGTATCTGATGCAGAGGCTTAAGTCCTGGTGAAATATTACTGATGAAGTTGTGAACTTCAGTGAGGCTTTAAGTGAAAGAACAAAATAATTATGATCACCTCCTTTAACTCTTCTTCAGACATGTTACTTGTGACACACTTCTGGGAAAGCTGCAAAGCCTGAATCATCCTGCAATCCAGTATTGAGTAACTCTGTCATGGACTGGAAATTTCACAAGAAACGTGAAGCCAGTTCCACTTAACCTTCGTTTCAAATGTAAACAAACAAAAAAGAAAAACTTTCCTGTCTGGACATGCAGAACTGTGAGGATGTGTCTCCCTCTGCTGGACATGTGTGGGTACAACAGCCTGGAGTAAAACTAGCAGAAAAGTTCATGCTCAAAAATCCAGGTACCAAATCCAATAATTTTCAGTCGGGTCATCTGGACAGTTTTTTTTTTATATAGAAACGTTTCACCCTCCATCCAGAGGGCTTCATCAGTCAGAGGCGGCAGACTTTCTTCAGTCATCCACAGTTCAGTTACTGTACTGAAGCATCATAATAATATTAATAATAATAATGTCACAATGTCATCATCACTGTATGTCTCCATACAAAGGCGAAATTAGTCTCTGCATTTAACTCATCAAGATAATTTAACAACTTGTCCACATTTCAATTTTTTTTTCAAAGTATAAACATTAAGTTCATGTGTTTGTTTAAACAAAACACATTTACCACTACAGTATTGTTATTTGGACTGCATTTTCGTCTGGTCCTCTGGACATTAAAAAAAAAAAAGTAGAAACGTTTCGTCTTTCCTCCGAAAGACTTCCTCAGTCTAAAGTCTTTTGGAGGAAAGACCAAACATTTCTACAATTTTTTTTTAATGTCCAGAGGACCAGACTTAACTTTTTTAGAAATCAGATGTAATATTTTGCAGAACAAGGTCAGAGTAAAATAATGCTGGACAAATCATATTTGGAAATAACACATGCACATAGTTTGTTTAAAAATAAAATCGTGCCATTCAAACACATTAATTGTAATTCCAAAATGCAAATATAAAAGAGGGGGCCACAAATGGTTTGTTTTACGTTGTTTTTATTTCCAGTCAGGTTAGTATAAAAATCATTGCAACCAGAAAACTGGAGCACAGTTGGAGCTACACTCAAATACATTTGTTTTTTAAAGTGCGGGTCATAAAGAAAACAAATAATTCAAACTGATTTACTAGTTAACTAAGTGCTAAAGAAAATCAAGATGTGAAACCCATTTCCCTGTGCAGTTTACATAAGAAGTCTACATAATAAAAAAACATAAAGCAACACATGCAGCTGCTCAAATCACATATTTTATTCATACAGTGATATATCCTGATGCATGCTCAATAATCCAATAGAAAAATCTAACAAAGTTAAGTCTGGTCCTCTGGACGGGTTAAAAAATAGTTGAAACGTTTAGTCTTTTATACAAAAGACTTTTGTCACTCTGACGAGCTGTAATAACCCGTCTTATAAATAGCACCCTCGCACAGTAGATCAACCAGTTTGCTGCTGACAGCCAAAACCAGCTGCTCACGTGATCAAGGAGGACCATCAGCCTAACGATGGATCATTAGAACCCTGATGGTTGTTTGCTATTCACAGAGGGCTGAGTGATACTAGCAATAACAGCATTGTAGGAGGGAGACAGTTGA
>JARVJN010000905.1:4920384-4930977 GCA_031763805.1 Argolebias nigripinnis | reverse complement strand
GGTCAAAACCTCTAGTGTGATAAACCACTTAGAAACATATGAAATTAGTCTGGAATGAATTTAGGAAGTCAGTCAGACATAATTTTCTCCACATTGTTGGCCGAAATTCAAGGTGAAACAATAAATCTGTGTCATAACCTGACGGTGGTCCATACTGACATCGTGTCCAACCCTCCTTCATACATGACATGATAGTCAAGCCTTTAAGTCATGTTTTACTGACAGTGAATATCATTAAAAATCTTATATCACTCTGAGATGAACATGTGTATCCAGTATAGAAGCATGTCTCAAAGTCGTTCCAAAGTTTAGTGCAAACGGTTGAAGTTCCCACCCTTTGACTCGGTACTGAATTAATCAGTGTAATCACGTACCACCATGAAAGGCTAAAACTGAACAGATTTTGAGCTGAAATTTAGTGTGGCAGCAGCTGAGAGTCATTTACAACACATGTTCCAAGCGCTAACAGGGAAAATCTGTGTTTAAAGCTTTGCCATATAGATGTTAATTGTCCCACTGTTAAGGCTGAATCCCACCTCTATTCTATTCTCATGCCCTTATTTAAAGACACAAGGGGTTAAATATTCCTTCACACAATAGTACAACTCTTCAAGTGTAATGTAATATTTAACTACAAGAAACTCTGATATACAAGGTTAGTTTTGATGCTGGCTAATAATGATCGATGATGATACCTAACGTACTACAGGTGCTCCCCGACTTACGACGTCATCGACATACGACGTTCTGGACTTACGAGCTGACTGACGAACAGTAACGTTGTACAGAACGTACAGAAAATACAGCACTGGTATGTGTTTTTATATGAAAGTGTGTTAGCTAACCATTTGTAAACAAAGTTCTGTGCATGTTTATGAACCAGCATGTACGTTTGTGTTGAAAAACGGGTGTTCGTAGTAGCGCTAGCATACATTTTCCGACTTATGACCGAAAATCCGGACTTACGAATGACACGTGTTTCGTGTTCCGACGTACGAATTTTCGTGTTACGAGCACCTCGTAGGAACGGAACTCGTTCGTAAGTCGGGGAGCACATGTATATTGGAAAACACCAAGTTAGTTGGCATAATGTTTGTTCATACATGCAAACTCACAAAGGATGAAAAATGTGTACCGGTAAATTTTGGTATACTCCAAGAAAAAAATTAGGGAAAAAGACAACATGCTTCAGATAAATAAAAAGACATTTACTAACATATCTTAATTTAATTAGGGCATGCATAAACTAGTCAATGGCTAGTCAACCAAAAAATAAATAAATAAATAAACAAGCAACAGCAGCAGCAAGCCAACCAGAGTAACCAAATATGGCAGAGCAGTTTGCTAATAGCGATAACTCATTTGTTAAATACATAGCGCTAAGCTAGCGGCATGCAATAGCAATGCACTAGCTAAGATGCTACAGACATAGCAGTCCACTTCTCCGCCGGTATTTACGTAACACTAACCTAGCACTGCGTAAATGCGCTAATGCTAGCTTCGCGCTTACAAGCTAGCTAGCGCAACCTACTATGTAGCACTAGTTTCGTGTTTACGAGCAAGTTAGCGCTACGTACGTCACGCTAGCTTAGTACTACATAAGTCCAGTCAATGGGAAATTATGCCATCTACCACACCTTTGACACCCGCTCTCCTCCGGAAAAAAACTTTTCCGATCTAGATGATTTACGTAAATGACATAGTTTTTATTTAAATTGGCGATTTTCGACGAAAAGCGACAAGTTTGCATATTTTGGTTGAATGATAAACATAGTCCTACACCTTTTCCTTAAATTACATAAAGTATAGAGACACCCCTACCCCCCAAGTGTGAAGATGCAAAACGTAAGAATGGGGCTAAGAGGTAGGGAAAGGAGTCAACTGGGGCAAAATGTGGCCACTCACCTCCAACCGGGCTGATCTTGTTGGTGACGGCATATCTCAGTATCCGCTCCTCCTTTACGTACATCACAAACACCCTCTCCATGGTGATCTGCAAAGTCTCTGGGATGCTGGCATGGTTGGCGTGGTAACAGTCGCGGTAAGTGATGTTCTGTTTCATTTGGATGGTGTATGACTCTGAGCCTCGCTCTGCTGAAACGACCGTAAACTCCCTCACTGAGGTGGAGGTGACCACTGGGAAGAGTAGAAAGAGAGAGTGAGATGTTTTGCCCCTTTTGCCTAAGGAGGCCAACATTTTCTTGTATGGTACTCTGTGTACCCGATGGGTAGTACTGGTAGATCTCCTTGAAGGGCTCCATGGTAACTTCAGCTCCAGGTGGCAGCAATGGCACGTTTCCATTGACGACAGTGTCCACGCTGAGGTGGTTGTGTTCGTCAAGGCCACGGGCAGTTTGCACAATTGATAGGCGCTGGTTTCCAGGGTGGAACAGCACCTCGGCATGACGACCGAACTCAGCACCTGGTAAAACAATCGCTCAAAAAATCAGCCACTCTTTCGTTTGGCTGTTTGTGTTATAATTTGTAACAAAACAGTGCAGAAGTGAAGAAAAAAAAGGAAAGTCTGCTTTCAGACACAAACACACATGCAGCTGTTTCCTATTAAAGACTGGAGGTGGAAGCCTAATATTGCATCATGTCCCTGGAGATAAAACAGCTGGCTGAGTGACTAAAAACACCCAGAAAGACACAGAATGTCCTCAACACATCTTTCTGCAGATGTGGGCAGTCAAGATGTCCAAGGCAGCAGATTTATTAATGAACACAGTTAAAAACAAGGTCACCTGTGACTTTAAATCCTGCTTGGCTGTTGGGAATCTCCAGCGCAAAGAGCCATCCGAAAAGTTCTCCAATTGGCGAAACTGGCATCAGGGCCCAGCCCAAAGGTTCGGGAACCTGACCAACAGGGCACATGTTCAAACAAGTCAAAAAATATACAAACTATCCGAGCTGAGATCAATGTCATGGAGTCACAGGAAAAATTAAGGTGATTTTAGGAAGATTACTCAAAAATGTACTTCCTAGCTCTTAAAAGATCAACTCACTCAATCAAGTCATGAAAAGAAACAAAAAATTAGTACATTATAGGTCAGCTTAAAATGAGGTAACTGCTAGTTAAATAAATCGTACTCCTGCTCTGGGAGCAGTGATCACCTCGGACTGACTATTAGTCAGGTCACCGTACCCGTCCAAAATAATGTCTCTACGGAACAGTCACAGTAAGAATACGTCATGTACTTTTTCAACCCCAGTAAATATAACTTTAAACAACAAACAAAACTATTATTTACAAGTGAAAAACATTCACAACAGTTGCCATATAGAAGAAATTACCCGCTACTAGAGATGCACAATATTGGATTTTTGGCCAATATCCAATATGCCGATATGTTAAAACTTATTTGGCAGATAACTGATACCAATACCGATATATGTATTTTTTCCCCTACACCTACTTACAGAGACAACATAGCTTTCTCTGCTGTGACGTTAAAATACTACATTATTCTGCATGGTCTTTGTCAATTTGGCCTGCTACCAAATGCAGATGCCAAAAAGAGGGCTGAAAATGATGCAACACTTCAACTTGGATTATGTTTAATGTCAAATTTATTCATGACATTTACTCTCTCTAACCCAATGACAGCACTCGGAACAGTGCAAATTAGTAAATTCTCACAAATCTAAACTCAAACTGTCACAAGCGACAAGTGAAAAGCGCATAAGCAGTAGTAAATTAATCATTATACTTAGTTTCTTAAATTAAAAATTAACTTAAAATAGAACCATTTTATATCAGTGAGTTTTTTTAATGCAATGGCTGATGTCCGATGTTTAACTTTATCGCTAATATCGGCCAATACCGATACCATGCCGATAATATTGTGCATCCTTAGTATAGATAATTACATTTTTGTGCCAACAAAGTGAAACCTAGAGATCTATTACCTCAAAACTTGTGCCTGATGATCAATTGAAGGATGACACATCTCTCAGGGCTCCTGCCCCAGGTCTTTTATTTACTTTCCCCCTTTTTGTAAACACACAACTTCCACTTTACGGAAGGGTGTTGCTGTCATCCATGAAATAATATTTTTTGAGCTTATGTAGTAAAAACGGGATACGTATGTAGTAAAAGCGTGATATTATGTAGTAAAAACGTGATAAGTACGTACCGGTAGTAAAAACGTGATATTATGTAGTAAAAACATGATATTATGTAGTAAAAACGTGATACGTATGTAATGAAAACATGATATTATGTAGTAAAAACGTGATATAGTAAAAACGTGATAAGTATGTAGTAAAAACATGATATAGCATATCACATTTTTACTACATAATATCACATTTTTACTACATAATATCACATTTTTACTACATATGTATCACATTTTTACTACATAATATGTTTTTACTACATACTATCACGTTTTTACTACATACGTATCATGTTTTCACTACATAATATCACATTTTTACTACATAATATCACTTTATTACTACATACGTATCACGTTTTTACTACATATGTATCATGTTTTTACTACATAATATCACGTTTTTACTACATAATATCACGTTTTTACTACATAATATCACGTTATTACTACATACGTATCACGTTTTTACTGCATAAGCTCAAAAAATATTATTTCATGGATGACAGCAATACCCTGCTTTAAGACTTTTTTTTTAATCTTCACCCATATTTAATCTTCCACTTGGCCTAAAAAAAATCGTAAAAGCAGCCATTGCCCAAACTAGTACTGCGAAAAACTCTCTGAAGGCCCATGATACCATTGAACAAATAAAAGATGACATGAAGAAGTGGTTTAAAACTTTTTCACACTGCTAGGTTTATCTCTGGGCAACTGTTGAACCTGAGGAAGGACCTCCTGGAGGAGGATCTTCTCACAGACATAAGAACGCGCTCCATAAAGATGCCAGCTTGACTATTCCTGGGCTACGATAAAGAACTTCACCTCCCCCCTTGTGCGTGAGAGCCGACCGCTCGATAAGATCACTCCCCGACACTCTTCCTATCTGCCTTCCCTATTTCCTCTGCACTTGACTGTCTGCCTCCCCCATGCTCACTCATCACGACCACCTTAAACCACTGTAACTCCATTAACCAACATGAGCTGAGCAGACCTCCATTACCCCACCCCACCACCACCACCACCACCTGTTATCATGGAAGCCATACCTCACATCATCCCTCCACTTATCTACTCCTTTCTGCTCCTACTCTCTCGTCACACCTCCTTTATCTCTCTCTGCGTAGCTCATGGAGGATTAATACGTCACCACAAACCTCCTGACCCCACCAAGAAATGCACAAAACAAACATCTCCAGTGAGAAATTTTGTCTGATCTGTCAGTTCAACTTACTGTAACCAAGTAATTTGATGGGGGGGAACAAATTACAAACTAATTTGCTAAAAATATCTGAGCAACAGGGAAAGTTTTCTAGACATTTTATATATTTTGACTCTAAAAGGGAAACTAATTTAAGCAACTGGTGTCTGATAAAGATAAGGGTATTCCAGTTTTCTCACATGATTTCAGTCCAATTAATTTATTTTATTGATTGTTTTTCTTGATGATTTTAATAGTGCCACATGAATAAAATTTACAACAGAGAGCAACGCTCCCCAGGTTTCTCTAGTGGAAACTAAACTGAAAAAACTGTGAATTATTGTCAGTACATGGATGTTTAGGTATCAGTTTAATGTACCAAAGAAACTTTGCTCCATGTGATCTCTTCTGTCCAGGAGGAAATGCTGACTTTAATAAAAAAATAAACCAACAGAAGACCAACCTCAATTTTGCCAGAATGGGAAAACTCCAGAATCACTTTAAGTGTTCCTGACTCAGGGGCAAGTCATCCGACAAATTCACCCCTCGTTAATGATGGTAATAATACCCTTTCGGGGCTATTTTCATCCAGCGGTGGTTGCCATCAGATACATTTTTAGCCTGTTAAAACGCTGCATGCTTTTTTTTCCCCAGCTCTCAGTTTCTGAGGAGGAAAATAGATGCTGATGGAGAGGCTTCAGACCACAGCATTGAGCTACGTCAGGCCCATTAAAACACCAGAAGTTCACTAAATATAGGGAGCGCTGTTCAGGTCACATGCTGTTCCCTCCCCCTCCCTCCATGTGTGCGGTTATAAAATCCAGACTTTTTTTCTGTCATGTCAACATTATATCTAAAGTATACCATGATGATGAAAATTAATTACTGTTTAGCTGACGGACCATTCCTCAGCTGATTCCCAACTATCTATTTAGTGGTGAAAGTTTAGCCGTGCTGCTCCTGAATTAGTGTGTTTTTTAAATGAAGGATGCAAAGAGCAGCAAGGACGCCTTGCAGGGTCTACAGTGCAGTCTGTGAACAACTGAAGGACTCAAATCTTGCTCAAGTTTGATTTGGGTCCAGCTCAGTCCGTTGGGATAAACAGGAAAAATAAAGGTGCTCTTTACCACTACCCTACTTACTGAAATGTTCATGAACTAGTTTAATCCATGAATCAGAAACCATCACAAAACATTAAATACAGAACCAGTAGCCCGGCCTACACCGTCAACCTTATATTAAGAATACTAGACATCCGATAGGAATGAGGAAGTTGAAGTTGGAAGGGGAGGAGCCTTTCCCTTTAGGCTGGTTCTAGTATACGTTTTACAAAGTAAGTCTGGCCCCCTGTAAGTAAACAGGACTTTTCCCGAAGTATTTTTTTTCAGAAGTTGATCCTTGTTGCTGTATATCCAGAAAGAAAAAAAAAATATATATATTTAACTGTAAGTACTGTTTTTATATTTAAAGAAGGATAATGTGACACCATGATTGTGTGCCGGACTGAAAGCTCCCACATCCCCAGTGAGCAAACTCTCAGTTTATGGTGCCATAAACAGAGTTCTGATGGCTTTTTATTCCCAACTGTGAAAGAAGACAATGATACAGCATCAAGTAATATACAGTAATCTATAGATGATTGTCTATAGCCACTTTCATAAGTCAAACCTGTGCTATTCCCGCACAGACCAGTCCGGCTTTAATCCTCCCCCGGTCATTCATAAGACCACATGCGAGTAGGTCCCGCTCAAATAAACGTGTTCAGAAATGAACCCGTAGCACGGGTCCAAAAGAGGCGTGGAGCAAAGCTGAACTGGACCGCGACGTATTTATTGTGGAACAGACGTCAGACGTGTACAAGTTGTCGTGTGGTGTCATTTTAAATATTTCCTCAGTAATAAATGTACAGCTGGCTGCACTGATCAGCGCGCACAGACAGCACCTCCTCCGCTGCTCAGAGAGAGAGAGAGGGGGAAAAAAGCGAAACTAACTTTTACAAGTAGTCGTGTTGTGTCATTTTTAATATTCCCTTGTTAATAAATCTGCCTGTTGAATAATCCTGCGGTCGCACACTGATGTCTATCATATTCTGAGCGCGGATCCGCGTGTTGCATTCACAAGTGGTTCTGCCCGGCTCAGATGCGCCCCTGACACTACCTCTAGTGGCGGGTCAGAGGCGAGTAAAATTAACTCGGCAATTCGCCTTCGTGTTTTTTCTGAATGCTCGTTGGAGGCTTGAACACGCATCAGGTCCGGACCGAGCTGTCTTATGAAAGGGGCTTCTGTGTATTAGTACTAGTATTGAGATATTTGCAAAGGAAGCGACAAGAAAACTACTTAAACTACGGTAGTCATTTTTGTTGTGGGTGTAACATCCTATAAAACTCAGTTTGGTGTTAGTTTTGGTCAAAGCTTGAAAGAGCTGCTCCAGAGCCGCAGGTTGCAGGCCCCTGCCCGTTCTCATTTGTAAAACACTCTTGACTTCAGTAGATGGTGGCTGTCCTAAACTAAAAGCTGTGACATTTTCATGACATTAGTGCTAAGTCCTGCGGTCTAAAATGTGCCACCGTGTTGTGACTGCAGGATGTGATGGTGGTGGGCGAGCCCACTCTGATGGGCGGGGAGTTTGGCGACGAGGACGAGCGTCTGATCACGCGGCTGGAGAACACTCAGTTCGACGCGGCCAACGGCATCGACGACGAGGACAGCTTCAACAACTCTCCGGCTCTGGGCTCCAACTCGCCCTGGAACAACAAGGCCCCCTCCAGCCAAGAGAGCAAGAGCGACAACCCCACCTCACAGGCATCACAGTAGACCGCAGAGCCCCGAAACCTCTACACAACCTCGACCCCTCTGTCACCCCTCTGCTCCCCCCACCCTACCTCTATAGCCATGACTGCAGCCCCATCAGTCCACCGTCTGATCTCCAAGCCCAACAGATCCACTCACAGATAGGAGCTCAGTTCAACTGAGCAGAGCATTATTTTTTCCAGTGCTGCTGCTTCCCAACGTGTAGGTCTCAGACTACTGTTTCAGTTTTCTTCAACTCGTATACAAACGCCCCATCAGCTGTTGCTAATATTTAAAAAAAAAAAAAAAAAATTAGGACTGCGAACGGGTTGACGTGACTGAAAAGCAGCAGGATTTTCTTCCACCGCAGAACTGAGTACACTAACATGTCATAACCGAAAGGGGGGCCATACGGAACATGTGTGGGGGGGGGGTTAAGGTGGTGGCGAGCTGCTTAGGGATTACGTGGTCCACTCGTCGTGGAAAAATGTCTCTGGATTGTGGTCCGCTCTGCTGACGCACGAGTCATGATGTCTGAATAGAATATATGTGTGCATGCGAGTGTGTGTGTGAGATTCGCGAGGAGAGGAACGTGTGAGCTCGAATGCGGCTTTGCTGAAGCAGACGGATCAGAATTTAGCGTCCGTCTGTAAAACCATTGAAATTAACACACTAGTACGAAGGCTGTTATGCGGCACTAGGGCAAAAACACACGCGCGGACACAAATACACACAAACGAACGCCACGATTGAAGGATTTTGAGTGCCCTAGTGCCCATTAGACTACAGTGAATGCAGTCTTTCAAATGGAAAGCATTTACAACACACACACACAGTTACACATTTTAAGAGTTTTTATACAGTATATATATTTCCCTAGAATGTTTTTTAATTTGTATTAAAACGCCTTCATTTCAATTGTTTTTTTTATTTTCTACCGATACTAAAAAGCTACAGACCAAGGAGCAACGCAGGACTTCTATTCCCCCCTCGCTTTCTAAAATATATTGTTTTTATCTTTTATGTTTATAAAAGAAGAAGAATTTAGTGTGGATGTTTTTATTTGGTCTTTTTGTTTGTTTCCTTGATTTTATTTTATTTTTGAGAATTTTTGTGTATTTGTGCTTGTATATTTAAGGTAGTAGCAAAGTTCTGTCTGACTGTAATAAAATGTATTCTTAGATTTACCTAAAGCCATTCTGATCTAATGTAAAGAAACAAAAATAGGAAAAAGGAGAAAAAACACTCATGAACCCGTTCCCCCCTTCCCTCCCTCCTGCTGTCTTTCCCTTTTTTTAAAAACTCGTGTAAATTAAAAAAAAAAAAAAAAAAATCCCCCGGGGGTACAATTACACCATGGAGATATGATTTTAACTTTTTAATTTATTTTTAGAAATTTCAGGAATTCACAAACACTTTTCACCTTTTGCAGGAAGTAAGTTTTCACTAAAGATCACCATTGATGAATTTTAGTTACGTACTCTGTAACCTTCATGCTTCACTGCCTTGTTTATGTTGGTTTTACGTCAGAATCATTTTTAACCACACGATCTTGTTCATAACCATCACACAGTCGCACACCAGCTTCACGTTCGGTTCAGTCTGCATCTTTGGTTGCAGTGTGTTGAGTCTGTAAAAGTCTACTAGAAAACTGCTGAAGTTCTTTTACTGGTTTGTACATTTCTAATTTGTTGGAGTCGATTCCAACATTTATGATTGAGTTTGAATGGTGACTTGTACCTTCTCCGAACCCTGTAGAGAAATCATTGTTTGATATATATATTTTTTTGATTTGGTTAGTTTTTGCCCTTAATAATTAATGTATGGTACCAATAAAAAGATACATTTTCACTTAAAACAAACTGTGTTGACAATTTTGTAATTTGGTTTGCTTTAAGAAAGGAACGCTACTGTAATAGCCCAACACAGTTCAGTCTGGTCCTCTGGAAGTTTTTTTGTTGTTGAAACATTTTGTCCTTCATCCAAAGGACTTCATCAGTCTGAGAAGCCACAACAAATTCAATCTCACAAGCAACACACCCACGTAGTGGACCAACCAGTTTGTTGGTGATGAGATGATTTCTGGAGGCCGCCCTCTCCCCCGTCGACGACTCTGAGGCAGCCATGGCCAAAGTGGTTCAAAACATCAAAGTTCATTCTCAGTAATACAGGTAGAGAAGTCTCAACAAAACTCAGGTGATTTGAACGATTTAATGTTTTTGTGGAGACGTTTCGTCCTTCATCCAAAGGACTTCATCAGTCCAAGGAGCCACAACAAACTCAGTTGCACAAGCAGCACACTCCCAAAGTGGAACAACCAGAAGAGTCGATGGGGGAGAGGGCGGGCCCTAAACCATCTTATCACCGCCAAACTGGTCTACTACAAACCGGATTCCAAAAAAGTTGGGACACTAAACAAATTGTGAATAAAAACTGAATGCAAAATGATGTGGAGGTGCCAACATCTAATATTTTATTCAG
>JARVJN010000905.1:4461397-4472198 GCA_031763805.1 Argolebias nigripinnis | reverse complement strand
TTTAACTAATTTCAGCAATTTTCAGATAAATTCAAGTTTTTCATGGTCATTTATGCTACTTTTAGCCTAATTAACTTCTTTATGCTAATTTCAGGTTATGCTCCTTTCAGCTGTTTTCTGCTAGTTTAAGCTTTTTCTGATCATTCAGCTACTATTTAGCTGTTTTATGCAAATGTTTGCTTTTTTAGCTAATTCCACATTTTTTAGCTCATTTCAGTTCTTTTCGCTTCCTTTTGGTAGTTTAACCGTCTTTCTGTCTTAGCAGCTACTTTTCAGCCTTTTTTTTTTTGGTTGTTGCTAATTTCAGCCTCTTTTTTGGCTAATTTCTTAATTGTTGTGCTCATTTCTGCTTATTTAAACCTATTCAAGCAAATATGTGTTCTTTCTGCTTTCTTCTTCTAATTTAGGCTTGTTTGTCCATTTCAGCTAAATTTTCAGTATGTTTTAGCTAATTTCAGATATTTTCAGATAAATATAAGTTTATTGTGGTGATTTCTGCTACTTTCAGCCTAATTAACTCCCTTCTGCTAATTTCAGCTTGTTTTGTTCAATCCTTTCAGCTTATTTATGCTAGTTTCAGCTATTTCTGCTGTTTGAACTACTATTTAGCTGTTCTATGCTAATTTCAGCTTTTTTTCAGATGATATCCATGTTACTTATTTCTGCTTCTTTCAGCCTAATAGGGTAAACACGTGTTCTTTCTGATTTATTTTGCCAATTTAAGCTTGTTCTACATTTTCAGCTAACTAATAAGCATTTTTAACTAATTTCAGCAATTTTCAGATAAATTCAAGTTTTTCATGGTCATTTATGCTACTTTTAGCCTAATTAACTTATTTATGCTAATTTCAGGTTATGCTCCTTTCAGCTGTTTTCTGCTAGTTTAAGCTTTTCCTGCCTTTTCAGCAACTATTTAGCTGTTTTGTGCTAATTTTAGCTCATTCCACTTTTTTTTTTAGCTCATTTCAGTTCTTTTTGCTTCCTTTTGGTAGTTTAACCGTCTTTCTGTCTTATCAGCTACTTTTCTGCCTTTTTGTTGTTGTTGTTGCTAATTTCAGCCTCTTTTTTTGGCTAATTTCTTAATTGTTGTGCTCATTTCTGCTTATTTAAACCTATTCAAGAAAATATGTGTTCTTTCTGCTTTCTTCTTCTAATTTAGGCTTGTTTGTCCATTTCAGCTACATTTTCAGTATGTTTTAGTTAATTTCAGATGTTTTCAGATAAATTTAAATTTATTGTGGTGATTAACCTGAAATTAGCAGAACTCCTTTCTGCTAATTTCAGGTTATGTTCCTTTCAGCTTATTTATGCTACTTTCAGCTATTTCAACTACTATTTAGCTGTTTTTATGCAAATTTCAGCTTTTTCAATTAATACCACAATATTTTAGCTAATTTCAGCCTTTTTTGTGGCTAATTTCTTAATTTTTGTGCTAATTTCTGCTTAATCAAACCTATTCAAGCAAATATGTGTTCTTTCTGCTTTCTTATTATTATTTAGGCTAATTTCAGCTTGTTATGTTCGATCCTTTCAGCTTATTTATGCTAATTTTAGCTTTTTCAACAACAAACCAGATTCCAAAAAAGTTGGGACACTAAACAAAGTGTGAATAAAAACTGAATGCAATGATGTGGAGAAGGCAAATGTCAATATTTTATTCATAATAGAACATAGATGACAGATCAAAAGTTTAATCTGAGTAAATGTAACATTTTAAAGGGAAAATGTGTTGATTAAAAAATTTCACAATGTCAACAAATCCCAAAAAAAGTTGGGACAAGCAGAAATTCGTCACTTCCTGTCAAGGTTTAGGAGACATTTCAAATTAAAAGATATAAAAAGGCCTTTAAACAAATAAATTTTTCAAAGGTAAATTGCTTTTCCTGTCAAAATGCTTATTGCTGAATACAGTAATTTGCTGCACATCAGGTCTATTTAGTAAATGACTCTGAGACTAACATATAAATAAAATGAATACAAACAAATAACAAAAGTTGGAAAAAAAAACTGAAATTAGCTAACCCCTTATCAAAAAGAAGTATACTTGAAGTTTAATTTATGTAGTATACTTAAGTACAAGTATAAGTATATTTCTCACTGTGTACTTGTAGTATACTATAAGTACCGCTATGTAGATTTAATACTTCGTTGTACAAGATTGGGACAATTCTAGTTTAAAAAGTATACTACTCTATGTGCAAGTTCATATTTTTAGTTTATTTAAGTATACTTAAAGTATATTAGTACACTTTTTATTAGACTTCCAATGCACTTATTGCGTACTTCTAGTTCACATTTTAGTTTAATGTATACTTAAAGTATACCACTAGTATACTTTTCTTTATACTCCAAATTGTTATATACATCTAGTTCATACTGTAGTTTATTGCAGTATACCTAAAGTGTACCACTAGTACACTTTTTATATATTCCCAATGCACTTGTTATATACTTCTAGTTCACAGTTTCGTTTATTTGAGTATCATTTAAGTTAACATTTTTGAATTTCTAATTGAAATGAAAGACCTAAATTAGCAGAAGAAATCAGAGAGAACACATATTTGTTGAATAAGGTTTAAATATGCAGAAATGAGCACAAAAAATTGGAAATTTGTATAAAAAGAGCTAAAATTAGCAACAAAAACAGCTTAAAAGTAACTGAAAAGGAGACTTCACCAGCATATAGCTGAAAGAGTGAAAATAAGCTTAAACAACCTGAGCTGAAATGAGCGAAAAAATTAGGAATTAGCTGAAGAAGCTAAAATTAGCATAAAACAGTTATATGAAAGAGCAGAAAATTATGAAAATAGCAGAAAAAAGCTGAAACAATAAGCTGAAATTAGCAGAAATGGAAAGGAGAAGATACTACCACAAAAAAGCTTGAATTTATATGACAACAGCTAAAATGGCTGAAATGAAAGACCTAAATTAGCAGAAGAAATTAGAGAGAACACATATTTGTTAAATAAGGTTTAAATATGCAGAAATGAGCACAAAATTTTGGAAATTTGTTTTTAAAAAAAAGCAAAAATTAGCAACAACAAAAAACAGCTTAAAAGTAACTGGAAAGGAGACTCTTCACCAGCATATAGCTGAAAAAGTGTGGAAAAAGCTTAAACAACTTGAGCTGAAATGTGCAAAAAAATTAAGAATTAGCTGAAAAAGCTCAAATTAGCATAAAACTTGTATGAAAGAGCGGAAAATTATGAAAATAGCAGAAAAAAGCCTAAATAATAAGCTGAAATTAGCAGAAATGATTTACTTAAGCTGAAAGGAGCAGATACTACCACAAAAAAGCTTGAATTTATATGACAACAGCTAAAATTAGCTGAAATGCTAAAAAGGTGTCTAACAAGATTAAATTAGCAGAAGGAAGCAGAAAGAACATGTTTTTTAGTTTTCTAAATCGCCTCGTGATCTATTTTTTTGCTGCTGTTCTTCTTGATTGTCCTTTCGGCTGCTATTTTGTTTCGATTTGTTAAAAGAAAAGAGAGAAACTTAAATTTGTGTCTATTTCATGATTGTCTATTGTTGTCGTCATTCTACGTTAAAGAAACCAGGTCTCTCTTGTAAACGAGTCCCCGAGGCTCAATGGGATTAACCTGTATAAATAAAGGTTGAATGAATTGTCCAGTTGGCAGAAAGAAGCAGAAATGAGCACCAAAAAAGTGGATATTATCTGGGAAAAAAAGCTGAAATTAGCAAAAACAGCTGAAAAGTAGCTATAGCTAAAAAGCAGAAAATAGCTTAAATTACCAGAAGAAAGTGTGGAAAGCACATTTTTGCTGAATTAGTCAGAGAAAAGTTGAAATGTGTGCAAAAATGTGGATTTGCCGAAAAGCTAAAATAAAAGCAGCTAAATAGTGGCTGAAATAGCAGAAAAAGCTGAAATTAGCATAAATAAACTGAATTGGCATGGCAAGTTGAAATTAGTATAAACAAGTTAATTAGTCTGAATTTAGCTGAAATTTCTGCGAAAACTTGAATTTATCTGAAAACAGCTAAAATTAGCTAAAAATGCTAAAAATGTATCTGAAAATGTATAGAGCAAGCTTAAATTAGCAGAAGAAAGCTGAAATAACGTGTGCTGTTAGAAAGAAAGAAGCAGAAATTAGCACAAAAAAGTTGATACGAAGAAAAAAAAAAACAGCTGAAATTAGCAAAAAAACAGCTGAAAACTAGCTAAAATACCAGAGCTTAAATTACCTGAAGGAAGTGTAGAAAGCACATTTTTGCTGAATTAGTCAGAGAAAAGTTGAAATGTGTGCAAAAATGTGGATTTGCTGAAAAGCTAAAATAAAAGCAGCTAAATAGTGGCTGAAATAGCAGAAAAAGCTGAAATTAGCATAAATGAACTGAATTGGCATGGCAAGCTGAAATTAGTATAAACAAGTTCATTAGTCTGAATTTAGCTGAAATTACTATACGAAAACTTGAATTTATCTGAAAACAGCTAAAATTAGCTAAGAATGCTAAAAAATGTATCTGAAAATGTATAGAGCAAGCTTAAATTAGCAGAAGAAAGCCGAAATAACGTGTGCTGTTAAAAAGAAAGAAGCAGAAATTAGCACAAAAAAGTTGATACGGGAAAAAAACAGCTGAAAACTAGCTAAAATACAAGAAAGAAGCTTAAATGACCAAAAGGAAGTGTAGAAAGCACATGTTTGATGAATTAGTCAGAAAAAGGTTGAAATGTGCGCAAAAAATGTGGATTTGCTGAAAAGCTAAAATAAAAGCAGCTAAATAGTGGCTGAAATAGTAGAAAAAGCTGAAATTAGCATACATAAACTGAAATGGGCATGGCAAGCTGAAATTAGTATAAACAAGTTAATTAGTCTGAAATTACTACAAAAACTTGAATTGATCTGAAAACAGCTAAAATTAGCTAAACAAATAAAGAAAAGAAAGAAAGAAGCCGAAATTAGCAGAAAAAAGTGGATACTGAAAAAAAGAAGCTGAAATTAGCAAAAACGGTTCAAAACTAGCTAAAACGACAGAAAGAAGCTTAAATTACCAGAAGGAAGTGGGTAGTTTGCTCAGTTAGGCTGAAAAAAGTTCAAACGGGTACAAGAAAGGTGGAAAAGCTATTAAAAAAAAGCTAAAATTAGCATAGCTAGTAGCTGAAAAAAGCTGAAAGGAGCATAACAAATTGAAATGAGCAGAAAGAAGTTTGAAGAAGCACAAAAATGTAGTTAACAGAAAAGGAGCGCTGGGGAAAAAAACAGCTGAAATTAACTGAATATAGCTGAAAATATGTTTAAATTTGCAGGAAGCTGAAAGAAGCTGAAGCAGAATGAAAGGAGCAGTAAAAGGTTGTAATTTATCTGAAAACAGCTAAAATTAGCTAAAAATGCTAAAAAATATATATATCTGAAAATGTAGAGCAAGCTTAAATGAGCAGATGAAAGCAGAAATAAGGTGTGCTGTTAGAAAGAAAGAAGCAGAAATTAGCATAAAAAGTTGATACTGGAAAGAAAAAAACAGCTGAAATTAGCAAAAACAGCTGAAAACTAGCTAAAACAGCAGAAAGAAGCTTAAATTACCAGAAGGAAGTGGATAGAGCATTGCTTAGGCTGAAAAAAGTTGAAATTGGTGCAAGAAAGGTGGAAAAGCTAAAAAAAAAAAAAAAAAAGAAGCTAAAATTAGCATAGTAGCTGAAAAAGCTGAAGCTTGCATAAATAAGCTGAAAGGAGCATAACAAATGGAAATAAGCAGACAGAAGTTTGAAGAAGAACAAAAATGTAGTTAACAGAAAAAGAGTGCTGGGAAAAACAGCTGAAATTAACTGAATGTAGCTGAAAATATGTTTAAATTTGCAGGAAGCTGAAAGAAGCTGGAGCAGAATGAAAGGAGCAGTAAAAGGTTGTAATTTATCTGAAAACAGCCAAAATTAGCTAAAAATGCTACAAATGTATCTAGAGCAAGCTTAAATGAGCAGATGAAAGCAGAAATAACGTGTGCTCTTAGAAAGAAAGAAGCAGAAATTAGCATAAAAAGTTGATACTGGAAAAAAAAAAAAAAACTGAAATTAGCAAAAACAGCTGAAAACTAGCTAAAACAGCAGAAAGAAGCTTAGATTACCAGAAGGAAGTGGATAGAGCATGTTTGCTCAGTTAGGCTGAAAAAAGTTGAAATTGGTGCAAGAAAGGTGGAAGGCAAAAAAAGAAGAAGCTAAAATTAGCATAGCTAGTAGCTGAAAAAGCTGAAACTTGCATAAATAAGCTGAAAGGAGCGTAACAAATTGAAATAAGCAGAAAGAAGTTTGAAGAAGCACAAAAATCTAGTTAACAGAAAAGGAACGTTGGGGGAAGAAACAGCTGAAATTAGCTGAATGTAGCTGAAAGTACGTTTAAATTTGCAGCAGGAAGCTGAAAGAAGCTGAAGCAGAATGAAAGGTTGGAATTTATCTGAAAACAGCTGAAATTAGCTGAATGTAGCTGAAAATACGTTTTGCAGCAGGTAGCTGAAAGAGGCTGAAGCAGAATGAAAGGACTCATATGAAGATGTGAAGGATGGAAAATGAGCTCAGTTCGTTTTCTTTGAGAAAAAAGTGTCAGAAAAGGCTAAACATTTCAAAAAGCTAAAGTTGCACCAAACGCAGGATTGTTCTGAAAGAACATTTTGATTCATGGTTTGTTGAAATAGAACAAAAAAAATTGAACTTATGACCTCAAAACTTTATGATTTGAGTTAAAAAATGTTTAAAATGTATTTTGTATAAATATATGTTTCATGATAAAGCGGAAGAACCTTTATTTTGGTGGACCGGATGTGAACAACGCTGCAGCGTTTGAGAAAGAAACCGTTCAACGCACGACACAACGACTCGTTGCTGCACCTACAGCCTAGATTCAATCCAAACTGTTTTCACAGTGGACATTTATTTGCTTTAAACTAATCGAAACTGATTTATTGACGTTTCTCTATTTGCGACACTTGTTTCTGTTTTACGGTGCCGATGTGGATCCGCGCGGTTGCCATGGTTTCTACTAGGAGCAGGATGAGCAGCTGAGCTCACACCGCCACCTGGCGGACAAGAGTGGAAATGCTCGTTCTAGAAGTTGTGGCTGTTTCTGAACCCCAAAGCAAACAACCGAACTAAATTTACTGTGAAACATTTTTCTTTCAACAAATCAAATCAAATCGTTCAGCTCGTTCAGAAGGTGCTTTGTGCAACTTTAGCTTTTTGAAATATTTAGCCTTTTCTGCCATTTATCTTTAGATGTGTTTACAACCTTTTACTGCTCCTTGCACATTTTGTTCTGCTTCAGCTTCTTTCAGCTTCCTGCTGCAAATATAAACATTTTTCAGTTACTTTCAGCTGTTTTGTAATCCTAAGATTCTTTCTGATGACATTTTTGTGCTTACCTCCTTCTGCTAATTTCAGCTTTTTTTCCCTGCAAGTTTCGGCTTTTCCTGAAATTTAGCTTTTTATGCTAATTTTAGCTTTTTCAGCTAATTCCACAATTTTTGCACTCATTTCAACCTTTTCTCAGCACAAATCACAAAAATGTGCTCTCCACATGCTTCTGATTTTTTTAGCTACTTTGCAGCTGATTTTTTTGTTGTTGTTGCTAATTTCTGCTTTCAATTTCAAGTTTTTTGTGCTCATTTCGGCTCGTGTCCTTTCTGCTTCTTCTGCTAATTTAAGCTTGTTCTACTTTTCAGCTAATTTAAACAGCTTTCAGATCAATTCCATTTGTTTGGTAATTTCTGCTACTTTCAGCCTAATTAACATCTTTATAATTTCAGCTTGTTTACTACTTTCAGCATTTTCTATTTCAGCTACTAGCTGTTTCATGCTAATTTTAGCCTTTTCGGCTAATTCCACAATTTTTGCATTCATTTCCACTTTTTTCAGCAAAAATGTGCTCTCTACACTTCCTTCTGGGAATTTAAACCTTTTTCTGCTTTTTAAGCTACTTTTCAGCTTTTTTTGTGTGTGCTAATTTCTGCCTTTTTCGAGTAATTTCCACCTTTTTCTGTGTGTGTGTGTGGCAGATTTCTGCTTCTTTCAGCTTAATTGTGCACACCGGTGTTCTTTCTGCTGTCTTCTGCTAATTTGTGCTTGTTCTACTTTTCGGCTACCTTTTAAGCTAATTTCAGCAGTTTTTTTATGTGTGTGTTCATTTCTAATATGTTCAGCCTAATTAACATCTATATGCTCATTTCAGCTTTTTTCTGCTATTTGCAGTATTTTCTATTTCAGCTACAATTTAGCTATTTAATGCCAATTTTCAAATTTTCAGCTAATTCCACATTTTAGCCCATTTCAGCTCTTTCCATTTCCTTCTTGTAATTTAAGCTTCCTTCTGCCTTTTCAGCTAATTTTGCCCCTTATTTTAAATATTTTTTTTAGCTAATTTCCTCATTTTTGTGTTCACTTCTGCTTATTTAAACGTAATCTAGCAAATATGTGTGTTTGTTCTTCTTTCTTCTGCTAATTTAGGCATTTTCTTCCATTTCAGCTGTTTTTCAGCAAGTTCTTCTACAAGAAGCATTTGCTCTGCATTTTCACAGGAAATGCAATTTCTCTAGGTTTTTTTTTTTAAATGTGTCAGATAAAAGAGAAAGTAAATAGGAAACTGTAAAGTTAACATGATTTTAAAATAAAATGGAGAAAATGTAAAAGCACAACTTTTTTTTAAAGAAACGAGCATAAACAAAAAAACAATATATGAGAATATGTTAAATAATTCATCCATTCACTTTGCACATGTTGGTATCAGATGCATTCTGGGATTTATTTTTCTCATCTCTTTTTATAGTTATGGCAATTTAAAAATATCACAGTTGCGCTCGTCACAGTGTCATAAAGAAAAAGAAATTAGTGGCAACACAAACATGGGACTAATACCAAGAAGAAAACACATAAAATTGTTTTTTAAAGTTTTTTTCAGGGACACAATTATCACCAACACACGCATGGATGTAGTTAAACGAACAGAAATCTCCTTTTAAGAAAAGAAAAAGACTAACAGGAGGTTTGGCAATAAAGAGGCATTTATATATAGTACAGTAGATATATATGATAATACATAAGGCCCAGACAGCTACCATGTTTGATATGTACTATAAATCACAGTTCTTATACATTTTATCACAGTTACAAACAGATCTTCTAAATGCAAGTTTCAATAAAAAACAAAGGCATTGTTGGATAAGTGGTTAAAGGACACAGCAGGAACACTTCGTTCATGAACCACAGGTGATTGAGGCAAGAAAATCGAACGTTTTCTACTCTAAAGGAACGTTGGACACGACACTTTTTATTGCTCGGGGACTTTTCGCCCGCTCCACGGCACGGTTAGCCGTTTGTGCTCAAGGTTTTAAAACTACGCAGGAACACCATGTGGAAAATGCGACGCACGTTCCTCCAACTCATACAAATGTGGTCTTGTTTGTATGTACCTCCAATTGTATTGTTCACAGTCTAAATACATAAACGCATATAAAATAATATATTTCCTTAAACTCCGCCCCAACATCAGTGTTTACCGTGAGGAGTTACAGTTGTGCTCACAGATTTATGTACGCTCATCGTGTGCGTGATCATCATTAATGAATGTTTCACCGTTCTTTTCCAAGCGTGAAATGATCAGAGAAAATCCCATTTTAGTGATTTTTAGGAACAACAACTGTGTTCACAAGTTTGAATTTAACACCCAAAATTATACATAGATCATTTTAAAGCATTTAAGATGGATAATAATAATAATAATAATAATTTAAAAAAAAGAAAAGAATTGTATGAGTTTGAATAAGTTACTCGTTGTAGCTCATATTGCCAACACGGGTCACACTTGTTTGACAGCCGTCTTTGGACTAACTAAAACGTTTGCCACGCTAAAATGTAAGGAAATATTGGGATTTCTAAAAAAAAAAATAGACGTCCCTCATCAAAAAAGAAAAACATGCAAATTGAATAACCAAGGACCAAACAATGATCCTTGAGGAACGCCAAAACTGAAAGGGGCTGCAGAGGAGGAACATTAGAAGAAATCCAATTTTTAAGCCATTAAGTAGATTTTTCCTTTAAGTAGTGTTTGATTCTTAATTAGCTGGCATTTTTATTTTTATGACTGTGTGATCGGAGCAGCTTCTTTGATCCAGCACTTTCACATTTGGCTCATTCAAAAACCTTAAGGTAAAAAAATATAAAACTACTTAAAAAAAAAAGGCTCAGAGTTGGTTTTATGATACAAAATAAAAGCACAGTAGAGTTTGGCCTCGCTTTTGTGGGATTGTCTTTAGATTGCTACTTAGAAGTCCCACGCGACCTCTGCTTCGTCGGTGCCGACTGATGACGGAGAATGACACGGTGGACTCGATACACGGGGGTCCTTGGGACTCGAGAGTGGCACTGCTGGGTACATGAGGCTGAGGAAGGAGTCTCTGGTGTGCCTCTTCACCTGGAACAGAGCGGAAAGATTCATCGCAGATGAGATTGGAGGCAACAGACTTTGTCCAGGCTAGGCTAATGGGTAGCCAAAGGAGTGATAGATTTTAGGTCCCGCACATTTAATAAAAAGTGTCACGCAAACGTGTAGAAGTTCAATATTAGCAAATGTAGCGTTCTTTCACGGCAGTGTCACTTTTGATTAAATCGAGCCTAAGCAATTTTTAAAATGTCATTTGTTTGGCTAGCCACTAGCCAAGCCGTGATTCATGTCACAGCTGGTAAATTAAAACAAACTATTGTAGCGTGTGAAGAAGGAGAGACAATTTCCAAGCAGTTGACTTTATTCCTCTCTGCGTCAAAACCAGAACAGACTGCTGAATTCACAAGTTACACTTTCTT
>JARVJN010000905.1:4244615-4257050 GCA_031763805.1 Argolebias nigripinnis | reverse complement strand
TGGGTGTTAGGTTAGGGAGGGGGCCCTGTGAGCTTCGGTGCCCAGGGGCCCCTGGGGTTGTTAATCCGGCCCTGTAGCCCCACCATAGCTGCGCTCGTTAGCATCTTAGCCCCTCAAAAAAGGCTGCACAGCTTTCTCCGTGTTTTGGCATGTTAGTTTGGTGTCCATCCAACATCTGAGGCTGCCAGGCAGATATGGATGCGAGCTCCCGGCCTTAGCAGGCGTCTCGGACAGTCGCCCGTTGGGCCTTTTAGCATTAGCATGTTAGCTTTTGGCTTCTCCACTACATTTCGCTGTCTACTGCTTCACGCATTCCACAGCGTCTTTCTCCTTCATCCAGCCGTCCATTGGCCAAACCGCGGTTCATCTGTGTCTGCACGGAGAAACCTCTGAACCAACACATGCTAACCGAAGCTAAGAAACATGGCTGCCAGAAACGGCATACATCGGCTTAAAAATAATAATATGAATAATAATACTTTATTTTTAAAGCCATTAAAACAACCACAGCTGCAACAAAGTGCTGTACACATAAAATTAAGAACATTTAAACAAACAAACAAACAAAAAAATTATTTCATATTTTTATTAATTATGATGCATTTCTATATCCAAAATGCCGTAAGTCGAGGGCGCCGTAAATCGAGGACCACCTGTAGTCTGTTGTGCAGGAAAGCTTTGGTGGTGAGTGTTTGTTTGTTGGTCTATAAACAAGGAGTTTTGGCTTTGTGTTTTGTTAAACAACCTACATTTGTTACCTTTTGAAACTGTGCAGCTACTGTGTGGGCCGATCATTTTAAACTTTCTGTCACTAACATGCTGAAGGAGGACTGTTTGATGGTATTGTGGTCAAGTTTGAGCTATTTTCCTGCTGCAATCTTTCTTATAAAGTCCTGATGGGTTTCCATGTGCATCTGTGGAGGCCGTGTTGCGGTACATTTGTTAAATTTTGAATTGTTTTTGTGCAGTGCATTTAAATTATGTAGTCGATGTGTGACGTTTAGCCCGGATGATTTTGTTGGCACCCACTTTCGGTGAGGTCTTGTGTTTTGTGTGGGTTTTTTTTTTTTGGTTCTGTGCTTGTTTGGCCCGGATGAGTTGTGGCACCCACTTTTTTGGATTTCTTGTGCTTTTTTGGCGTTTCGGTAGTCTGTGCTAGGTGCGCAGATGCGTTTTTGGAAGCACACACTTTTTTGGGCCTTGAAATTTGTGTGGTGTGGTAGTCCATGGCTGAACTTGTGTGGCACAGGTGAGTTTTAAGAAACGCACACGTTTGGAGGCCTTGTATTTTGTGTGGTGTATCATTCTGGGTTATGCATTTGTCTTACTGTTTGGACTACGTGTACGCCTGTTTTTAAGATAAGTCTTGTATGTCAGAATGTTTTAAATATTGATTGGATTGGAGATTATTGTTGTTTGTATGGGTGATGAGCTATGTTTAATGACATAGCTGTATCCCCCCATCCAAAAACTGTCGGTGGGGGGTGTTGTGTGCCAGGGCACATTGTTATTTTAGCCCCAGTATATTTTTTTATGTTGGCTGCCATTCACCCTTTTTAAAGCCTGATTTAAATCAGGCTTTATTAGTGCACCCTATTGAGCCCACCTATAAATAGGCTGGTTGCAGTGATCTGTGTGCAGGGGTGTGGAGGTTTGTGCTTCTTCACCCGCCTCTCGCCACTTGGGTGTTACTCCTGAAGGAGTTATGTGCTGTCTGCAGGTGCGTGCTCAGGCTGGCTCTAGTGAACCTAGCAGCCTGTGTGTTTTATTGCCCATGGAGGGCTTAGTAGTTTTGTGAGCACTGACTGTTTGACACAGTTTTTAAGTAGGTTTTGACCTGGTGTGATCGGTAGTCCAGTTTTCGCCTACCATTACCTTAGGTGGGGGTTTTGGCCCATTAGTCCGACGCCAATAAGAGCTTCGACGCCCCTATCCGGGGTTGGCCTCCTATGGTGTCATTTTGTTCTTTTTAGCCGGCTCACCAGGTCCACCATTCCTTTACACTTTGGTTTTATTTTGGGGACTCGGGGAACCTGAAGATATACTCCAGTTACCCTGATGCATGCTCAATAATCCAGGTAGAAAATTAAAAAAAAAGCTAAGTCTGGTCCTCTGGACATTCAAAAAACAAAACAAAACAAAGGAAAAAAAATTGTAGAAACATTTCATCTTTCGTCTGAAAGACTTCCTCAGTCTGAGCTGCTGTATTCAGCTCAGTCGTATAAATAGCACCCTCTCACAGTGGATCAAGTGTTTCTACAAATTTTTTGCTTTGTTTTGTTTTTTGAATGTCCAGAGGATCAGACTTAGCTTTTTTTTATATACTCCAGTTTTTTTATTTATATTTTCCTCCACAGAAGGGAGCAGACTGCGTGAACCACGCCCGCAGCCATTTAAAACTGGAGAAAAATAAACTTTTAAACCTTCTTGTTGTCTCGTGTCCTCTTATATATGCTATGTTCCTTGTGGACGTAACATATAAAATGGGGGCTCGTCAAACCGAATGGAGCTGTGTTAGTAGTTTGTCCCTCATTTTTAACATATAAAATGGGGGCTGGTTAAAAAGACAAATATTGAGCTAGTTTTCCCCCATATTTAAACTCCACAGTAACGGTAAAAGAGCAGTGACATGTATGGAGCATGCTGAGTGAAAATACTACACATGTCCTTGACACATCCATGACACCAAGTCTATGCAGCTCACATCTCACTGGTTGAGATTTTCTAGGTTTGATTTTCAAAGTCATTTATCCTCATAAGATGATCTCAGTCTAAAACGCTGACATGAAAGGCGGCGGGTGACATGCATTCCTTCAACAGCTCTAGGCCCAAGATTAAATATGCAAGAACCTTGAATTACTATCTCTTAATCTTCAGAATATTTTCCCAGTGAATGACCCCCCCCAGAGTCCTCAATGGTGTCCACATTCCAGTCCACATGTCCATATCGAAGTCCTTTTGGTTCATCCTTCAGCGCACGAGCATGTCCATGTCGGAACCGTCAGCTCAGCTTTAAAGAGCAGGATGTTGTTGAGCACTCAAACGTGAACGATTAAAAAAAGGCCAGAGGCGACAGAAATGTGTTCGCTCCAAATCCAAACTCCCAATAATTTGTATTTCAGAGTCTCTGTGATCCATAAAAAATCATCCAGTTCATTAAACTTATACGAAGAGTTCATTTATTCTGCTTTTTATTTCTGTCATCTCATTTCTGTGATCAGAGGAGAGAGGCCGATGGAATAAAAATAAAAAAGGTTATTAGCACCCCCACGACCCCGGACCCGTTTAGAGTGAAGCGAAACAACAGATTTTAATTGATCAAACACGATGACACTAACTCAGGATGAAGCATTTGAGCCTCACGACAGAACAGAATAAAAGTTTTTATATTGTCGTTTCACATTTAATGTACATTTGAAGCGCTGCCCTGAAACAATCCTCGTTAATATATATAAAAAATAAAAAAAAGACGACACACTATTCGTTCAGATAAATAGTTTGAAATGTGAAAGAAAATACTAAAACTGTGTAAGGTCAAACGTAGCACCTAATGACATGAATTTAAAATCCTGACAGCCTGCAGGTGAATGTTGGTCCTTTTTGATGTTTTGTTTCTGTCTCTGGAGAGCAGAGTTTATTAGCCTTTATTTAAACAGACAAATCCCATTGAGATCACAGATCTCTTTTGCATGGGAGGCCTGGGCTGAAGGCAGATAACATGCATGGTTTTGGTCTCTGTTTTTGGAATGTGAGCGGTTTATCAGATGAAGTCATATCATCATCGCTTCACGTTAATTTTTTTTTATTTTCATAGTACGCCCATCAAATTATTGCAGTAAAATCAAAGCAATGGTTCCCGACACTGGCCCTTGAGGAACTCCATGCTGCATGTTTTAGTTGTTTCCCTTCTTTGACACATCTGATTTAAATGAACGGGTGATTAACAGGCTTCTGCAGAACATGAGGAAGTAATTAAATCACTGAATCAGATGTGTTGGAGCAAGAAAACACCTAAAACATGCAGGGTGGTGTTCCTCAAGGACCTGGGTTGGGACCACTGTATTAGGGTGTAGTCTCCGTCTGTACACTTACTCTTTTCCAGAACAGAACTTGTGATCTGCTCAAGATAATTTACCCAAACTTCATATACATATGCACCATCACAGGGTGTTGCAAAATCCTTTCATGACCCCCAGCGTCAAGACCAAGGTCACAAATCAAGGTCAAAGTTGAAACCAGCTGTTTTCTTGTAGGGCTGTTGCTGCAGAAAGCTGTATAGGTTTGTAGACACGTGTAAAAGGTAATTCTGTATAAATGACCATTTTTTCCTGTTTTCATAGTGATATCAGTTGAACATGTTGAATCAGGCAGAACATGACTAAATATCCTAACTGCTGTTAAACGATATCACGTGGTGTCCAACCGTAAAGGTCAGATGTTTTGTGGATCAAGTTAAGGATTTGACTGCTTTAATAAATCTACAACCTGCAGGCATAAAACAAATGAAAAGCATCTGCTCATCACCAGAACCATCTGTAGAACCTGCTGAATCTGTTCCTCCTCCTGCAGAACGAGGCCATCGTAAACCGGGCCACGGGCCGGTGTCTGGAGGTGGTGCCGGCCAACGTTTACTTCGGTCACCTGCTGGTTCTGCAGCCCTGCTCGGGTCAGAGGTGGACCATCAAGAACTCCATGAAGCAATAACAGACAGCGCGGACAGGTCCTCTGGTCGGCCCAAACGGGTCGCACGACCTCACAGCGTGGCACACAAAGACTCAAAGGAAGTTTTATTTTGAAAGGTCAGATGCCGAGGACGTTACAAGGAGGAAATAATTTTATTTTGCAAGAAGAACGTTTAAAACTGAAGCATGAGGATTATTTCTGTTTGAATTTGAAACAGATTTTGACGTGTTTTTGTCATTTCCTGTGAGTGCCATTTCTCTACCGTGTTTTTATTTAATTTTTTTTTTATTTAAAACAAGAAACATCTAGAACAGGGCTATTCAAGAAAACTGCTCAGGGGCCACAGTTTCTGCGAGCCAACAGCTCGGGGGCCGGACATCCAGAGATTAAAGTCATTATGTAAATAAACCAAAGTTTAGTCACGTCACATCAAGTCATCTTTATTTATAGAGCACAGTTAAAACAGAAAAACTGCTATCAAGGTGCTTTACAACAACATCAAAAAGAAATGAAAAGAGAAAACTGTAACACACACTAATGCTAACTATTAAATTAACAGCAATAACATATAAAAATGTATAAGAACAGCGTTAAAAAAGAAATACAGAACAAAATACACTGTCAGCTCACCCAGTATGAAACACTAGAGATCTGTTAACTTTTAAATTTGTTTATTTTATTGCATTGAATCATAAATGCAGTAAACAGAACCCAACTAAACAAACAAAAAAACAACATATTTTTTTATGAAGTGGGCCGGATTCAAGTCACCCACGGGCCGGAAATGGCCCGCGGGCCGCCAGTTGAATAGCCCTGATCTAGAACCATTTTATCATCCGAACATCTGCAATATGTCATCATGTCACGTCTTAAAAGATGCAAAAATATAAACTACATTCAGTCAAAGATAGTTTTTAAAAAACACAAATTATTGCTCCTAATTCTAATGTATATAAAAAAGACAAAGTTGTAATTTATAAAAAATAAAAAAATCCAATGAAAAGTTTTTTATTTTTATTCCTTCAGAAGTTGAAACCCTCTAAATATTTTAATTTAAGGAACGAGGCACGAACCGTGACGTTTGAAGCCTGTTTTCTTTGCAGCTGCTGTAAATAATTTCAAAAACTGATTTTGAGTCAAGAGTTCTACTGAGATCAGTCCTGGTTCGTCACGTCGTGCACGTTTCTCTGACGGAGCGTCAGCAGCGTGACTGCGAGTCCTTCTCGCTCCTGGAACAACGTCGGGGCCTCGGAGCTGCTCGCCGTGGGACTCTGGACCTGAAGACGTGCACAAACGTGTCAAACGTCGTTGTGCTGCAGTCGGTGAGACGCTGACGAGCCTGAAAAAATAAATTCAGTGTTTTTGAAACTTCTTGCTCTGAGATTGTCTTCCAATAAACATTTTCCTGGTTTGTGCTCGCAATCTGTTTTAAAACAAATTTTAAATTACAGCCTGAGGGCAAAGGGATCATGTTTCTGCTCGAGTGTGTGTCTGTTAGCAAAATATCGTGAACCGATGGACACATTTCACTGCAGGATGCAATCATCAGGTTGACCTCTCAACTGGCTTTTCCATTCAGCTTGATTCAAGATGGCCGCTGCCGACAAGTAGTGTTGAACACAAACGTGTAGAGCTCAGTCAGTTTTACTGATGCTGACAGAAGTTTGTTGTGGTAGTAGCTGAGAGTTATTCACAACAGCTGCTTCAAGCGCCAACAAATCAAGATGTTATCGCACATTTCTATTAATTTTTAGGTTTGAGCAAAACGGCTACAAATCAGACATTTCTCAACATAAAACTGTTTCATTCCAAAACTCTGCCAAGACATGCAAGACCTAACGAGGTTGGTTCATGCAGGTCCTGGAAGAACCGGTTCAGAGGATCCAGAGGACCTGACCATTACATTTATCTACTACAGGTAGTCCCTGGGTTACGACGGTCTCGAGTTACGTTTCGTGGTTACGAATGCCCTCCTATTGAAAAGCATTGTTTCAAGTTACGTGGTTTATGCGCCTTTACACCAGAAAATGCGGTACCGAAACTAAACTTACAGGAGGGAGGGGGGAGCTTGACACGCAGTCTACCGCTACCGGTGTATGAAGGTATGTATGACTGGGTGGATGGTTGGTACTGTGAAGCGCTTTGGGGCCCCTCAAAGGGGGCTGGAAAGTGCTATATAAATGAGCTCCATTTACCATTTATGCGCTCAGTGGAAACTTACAGGAGACCTCAGGCAGACCGGAGCAGAGGAGGTCAGAAGGCGCTAATATGGCTAAATATGCTAACTCTGGACCGCGTGTGGAAATACAGGAGACCTTATTGTTTTGAGCGGAGGTTTACGAGGCAGACAGGCTACAGCTGAGCAACGAGCTAATATGCTAGCAATGAGCTAACATGCTAACAGACATTGCTGTAAATGCTGTAGACTGCGTGAAGCTGCAGGAGCTCAGAGGTGCATGAGCTAACATGCTAACAAACGGAGGAAGAATTGACCAGCTCCCAGTAAGAAATTAACTCTTTTTTTCCTTCATTATGACTCTGAAATGTACGGTATGTGTTTTTTGATAAATATGTAGGGTAATGTGTTAAGTGCTTGGTGAAAATACAGTACTGTACGTATGAGGTGCCATTTGGATGTACGAGGGGCTGTTTGGACGTATGAGGTGCATGTATGAGGTGCCGTTTGGACGTATTTTCCGACTTACTACGATTTCCGTGTTACGAACGGGCGTAGGAACGGAACTGCGTCGTAACTCGGGGACTACCTGTATATTATTTAAATGTGGGGACACAGCTCCTTCACATATAATTGTTGCAACGTCTATGGAGCAATCATTAGCTTGTCAGTTCAATCACAATTAAACTCTACTAAGATATTAATAATTCATAACCTCACCATAAAATTCCTCTTCTACAGAAATGAGCTATTATTTGATCTTTTCATGACTGTGCAACAAGAATATTTGGATTCGTCCTCACAGATGACGGTCCGTGTACCCTTCGCTCAATTGTTTTTTCATTGACCAACAAAAATGAAAAAGTGAGAAAAAAAACGACAAGTCATTTCAATATTCGTTTTCATGTGCTTATTGCAAATATTGACCTTTGGACGTTTCTTTTCCTTTTCCACCCACCTCTAAACAAGCTCCCTTGAACTTGCTGAGTGAAAACCCGTTAACTGATTAATAATAATAATAATAATAATAATAATGATGAATTTAATTTATAACGCACTTTTCATTAACAAAAATCTCAAAGTGCTAATGGTGTTTTAATAACTGATTAAAACACTGAGGTTGCCACAAAGGTCCCCCCCAGTGGAGAAAGGGTCAGAGTTAAATTAAGAAATGGTGTCAGAGTAAAGACGTGTAGATTTATTATTTTAACAATTTTAAAAAGGCAAGCTGTCTTTAACGGGAGGGAAATTAGTCAGGCTATAAACAACGAGAGTTAATTTATTCTGTTCATGCATATCCTTTAGTCTCTAAATCAAAAACTGTTCAGTTGGCACAACCAAATGAAAGCCCAAAAGCAAGTCTAATTTTTAAATGTTTTAACCTTTAAGGTCATGACGACTATCAAAACACCCAATTCTGTGTTTGCGATTCAAACTTTTATGCTTCAAACATAAATCTGTGATCAAATCAGGTGTTGAAGCAGAGAAACTGACAAAAAGCTGGTTTTGGATTCAGTAACTGAACCAGAATACAGGAATGTTTTAAAGTAGGAATGCACAATATTGTATTTTATGCAAGTGACCAATATGCCGATATTTCAAAACTTATTTGGCCGATAACCAATACCGATACAGATATTTTATAGGCGTTCCATTGTCAGAACATAGCCTCTTATTTAGGCTTATTTGCTGCAAAAATTGTGCAACAGCTGTAAGAGCTGGTGACATATATTCAGTAACAGCCATATGATAAGCATAGCAGTTGAACTTATATTAAATGAAAAGTGTAAAATGTTATTTATTAGCATTAGTCACCTGCGATGCTGTCTCACTTGTGGAGGCTTGTTCCAGGTAGCTGCTCGATCCTCTGCACTCCTGTTTATGAAGCACAGACTTTTTAAGTTTTGTCCATCCATTGTGCCGTAAGACTAATCATGCTAACGGGGCTAACACCACGTCCAAACGTCACCCAACAAGTTGTGCTATCGGCTATTAGCTACTAAATGCTGTTTAATGCTGTTCGCTGTTTATTAGCTTTTTCAGCTAATTCCACATTTTTGGCACTCGTTTAAAAACATTCCGCCTAATTCAGTAAAAATGTGTTCTCTACGCTTCTTTCTGATCATTTAAGCTTCTTTCTGGGTTTTTTCAGCTATTTTTTATTTATTTTATTTTTTCAAATTTCAGCTTTGTTCAGACAATTTCCACTTTTTGTGCACATTTCTAATTCTTTCAGTCTAACTGGGCAAACGTGCTCTTTCTGATTACTTGTGACCCCCTGTTATGCCCCGCTGGGACATACCATATAGAGGACACAAGGCACGGAAAGGATGGTTTAAAAAAATAGTTTATTTTTAGACTCTCTGCGTCTTCGCGTCCACAAAAATAAAGTAATAAAAGAAAGGCGGATCTGGTGAGCCAATTTAAATAAACATAAAGGAACCACAGGCGGCCAACTCCTACAGAGCCGTCGAAGCACCTGACAGTTCCCAACCTAAGTCCAAAAGCACCTAATGAAAAACAAACAAAAAAGCGAAAACGTAGCAATAGGTCTCACCAGATCGGGTCCAGATTAGCAGCCACAACAAGTCCTCCCCTGCTCTTCCTCTTTGGTTCTCACGGCTTCCTCCTTCGTCAGCTTCGGCTGTTTACTTCGGCTTCTCACGGTTATTTACTTTGGCTTCTCACGTTTCTTCTTAGGCTGTTTTACTTTGGCTTCACACGGTTTCTTCTTCGGCAGTTTTACTTTACTTCCTTCGGCTTTCTTTGGCTTCCCTCGACATCGGCTCTCATCGGATTCATTTGGCTTCCTTCTGCTTCATTGACTACGGCTCTCATCGGCTACTGCTTCGGACCTTCATTCCGCTTCTCCATTCGGCTACTTCACTTGACCATGGCTCCACTCACTCTGCTGCTGCTTCGGACCTCTCTCTTCTTCTTCTTCTGCTGCCTGGACCTAATATAGAGGGAGCAACCACCCCACCTAGAGCGTGCTTTAATTAAGCAACAGCTGCAGTCAATTATTCACTCAAAACCTTTAAACAACTACTTATTCTGACTTAAATAAATTACATGCCCAGTGCATGTAACACCCCCCCCCCCCCTTATTTTTTTTTTACTTATTTCAGCTGTTTTCAGATAAATTCAAGTTTTCCCTGGTAATTTCTGCTAAGTTCAGCCTAATTAACTTCTTTATGCTAATTTCAGCTTTTTTATGCTCCTTTTAGCCTCATTCTGCCAGTTTCAGTTAATTCAGCTATTATTTAGCTGTTTTATGCTAATTTTAGCTTCTTCTTTTTTAGCTAATTCACAATTTTTTTGCCCTAATTTCAACTTTTTTCAGTATAATTCAGCAAAAAATGTGTTCTTACCATTTCTTTCTGGTAACTTAAACTTCTTTCTGCCTTTTCAGCTATTTTTTGTTGCTAATTTCAGCATTTTTTGTTGTTGCTGTTTTCCTAATTTCATATTTAAACCTAATTCAACAAATACAATATGTCTTTTCTTTCTTCAATTAATTTAAGCTTTTTCTTCCAGTTCAGCTAGATTTCAGCATGTTTTTTTTAGCTAATCTCGGCTGTTTTTAGCAAGTTCTTCTACAAAAAGCAGTCACACTGCATTTTCACAGGAAATGCAACATCCCTAGTTTTAAGCAGTGCTGGCAACATGACAGTCTATTAGACTGAATTCAGTGGTTTTTGCTAGCACCGATAGCAACGGCAGCAGCTAGCTCTAGCACTTCCTGCATGTATATTTCAATATTTCTACCATACTAATTGTTTAATTTGTAATTTGCATCAATGTAAACACCTATAAAATGGCATTCACGTTAGCTATTAAAAAATTAAGTCAAATTATGTTTTTGCCCTCTGATCGAGACTTTGGAACTATTTTCTTCTATTTAACTTTATGCAGGCTGTTTTCATAAAAATTATATTTTGATTTTGGAAATCACTGCTGCTCAGATACTGAATAAAACTCAAGTTCATCCCTGCAGAGAGGATGTGGCATTTCAACATTTCTTTCCCTTAAAGAGAAAAACCTATTGAAAAAAAAGGCATACTGTAGTTTTGCTTCATCTCTCCACCAAACCGTGAAATTCTAAGGGCTTTAAATAAAAGTTTCTTTAGCCTTCTGACTCCAACAACTCGTTCTGTCTCCTGGGTTGTGTATTAATTTAAAGCCAGAGAAGAAATAGCTTGTTATATTTGTTTCACTGACAGTTTGTTTGTTGGTAATTAGGTTGGATGTATCATGAAAACTGACCTTGCTTGTCTGTTCTTCTTACCTCTCTCAAGTGGCCGTCGTTTTCTTTTTCTTGGGGAATAAAGATGGCTTATTCTTTCAGGATTTTCACTCGAGTATTCACAGATGGTTTAAAAAAAACAAAAACATCAACTCCCCAATGATGATTTAATCTCATTCCTTTTTTCGTGTTTTTAGACACCGATTTATTCATGAGGGTTTCTTCGGGGAGACACACTTCAAATGACAGTAAAGGCTGCAGTTTCTGAGCTGCGGCGCTGCCAATAGCGTCGCTCTGGTGGCCTCGATGGATATAAAGTCATTCAAAAGGGCTTGTGAAATAGATGAATCCATGCTAAGTAAAACTGTGCTGACACTCGTTTGGTGCAAACTAGGCCTCTTTCACCGTTTTAGGCACCGATTCCATTACAAGAGCTCTTCAAACCAAGCAGACTATGAAGGAAACATCTTCAACCACGAGATTTAGCCCTTGAAAGATGTACTCTTCGTTCGCTGAAAGATCCAGAGACGTTTTAAACAAAAGGTGCTTGAGAGTTAATTGTGCTGAAGAGTTGACCAAAGTCTTTCAAGTCGTATTGTTCTGCAGAAAGAGTTTAGGGAAACCAGGAAACCAAGCAAGTTGGTAGCAATAGAGATGATGTTGGTCTTGTTTCAAAAAAGATAAACAAGCTCATTACTTCTAGTGCAGTTAGCATATTGTACCTTTTGTAGTGTTGATAGTATTAAGTTAATACTATCAAAACTACAAAAGGTACAATATTGGGGAATACTATTAACTCAATACAGGGAGCGAAAGGACTCTAAACGATTTCGTTCAAAATCGTGTTTGGCTCTTTCCAACACAGTCTGATTTAATAAGCTTAAAAAAAATCTTGAAACATTTGCGCGTTCTTTGTTTAGATGTTTAGTTTTCGACATGGGGCCTTCTAACAGGCATTTGACTAGGTCCGCAATTTTGGACGGTCAGAGAGCGTACTGGTCGGGCTAGGAAACTGCATTTATAGCGACCTGTAGAAGCTAAATGTGGAGTGGACTTTCTCAGTCCTAAAACGAATTAAAACTTATGCCATAAACAAGGCAGAACAGACTCAACTTTCAGCGTTAGCTTTCATGAATGCTAACGCTTTCAAGTACAGTAATTGGCCTGAATCAAAATAACCAGTGGTGGGCACCAGCCCGCTAATCCGCTAATAGCGGACCTAAACAATGTGTTAGCGCTATAGCGGATTTACTCATTTTTATAATCCATAAGCGGATTTGCGCTATTTCTATTTAAAATGCAGTACCGCTAATAACTAATTATCTGTCAG
>JARVJN010000905.1:4187665-4198515 GCA_031763805.1 Argolebias nigripinnis | reverse complement strand
CGTTGGCAAAAAAAAAAAAAAACAGCTGAATAGTAGCTAAAAAAAATAAAAATAAAGCTTAGATTACAGTACAAGAAGTGGAGAGAGCACATTTTTGATGAATGAGGCTGAAAAAAGACTAAAGTGCAACAAAAAAGGTGGAATTAGCAGAAGCTAAAATTAGCATCAAAACAGCTAAACAGACTTGCAGAAATAAGCTGAAAGGAGCTTAACAAACTGAAATTTGCAGAAATAAGAAGTACAAAAATGTAGTTATCAGAAAGAATATGAAAGGAGCATAAAACAGCTAAAAAATCAGCTGAAAGTAGCTGAAATGGAAGAACAAATCTAGCAGAAGCAGAAAGAACATATGAATATTTGGATAAAAAAGGCAGAAATGAGCACAAAAATGTGTTAATTAGCTGAAAAAGCTGAGATTAGCAAATGAAATAGCTAAAAAGTCCGAAAGAAGCTTACATTGCCAGTGGAGAGAGCACAATTGTGCCCAAATGAGCAGAAAACGTAGAAATTATCTGAAAAAGGCTAAAATTTGCAAAAAGAAAACAGCTTAATAGTAGCTAAAAAAAAGGCCTAAATTACCAGAAGGAAATGAAAAGAGAACAAATAATGAAGCAGAAATTAGCACAAAAAAGTGGAAATTGTAGGGAAAAAAACCAAGACATTTGCAAAAAAAAAACAGCTAAACAATAGTAGCTAAAAAAAACAGAAAGCTTAGATTACAAGTGGAGAGCATATTTTTGCTGAATGAGGCTGAAAAAAGATTAAATGAGTGCAACAAAAATGTGAAATTAGCTGAAAAAGCTATTAGTATCAAACCAGCTAAATGGTAGCTGAAATAGCAAACTTGCAGAAATAAGCTGAAAGGAGCATAACAAGCTGAAATTAGCAGAAAGAAGCACAAAAATGTTATGAAAGGAGCACAAAACGGCTAAGAAACAGCTGAAATTAGCTGATTTTTTAAAAATCGCACAAGCAAGCTGAAAGCAGCCGAAGCAGAACAAAATGTAAAAGGAGCAGTTTCTAACATGAGCTTAATTCATTTTCTATGAGGGGGAAAAAATGGCAGAAAAGGCTAAATATTTCAAAAAGCTAAAGTTGCACCAATATTAAAAGTCATATGCAGGATTGTCCTGAAAGAACTGAACATCTTGATTTATTTGTTGAAATAGCACAAAAATTGTGGAACAAGATAAGATACAGAAAAACTTAAGGAATAGATAAAGTAGTCGGAAGAATAATAAAAAACAAACAGGATCACAATGAAAAATCTCTTCAGTCGAAAAGCTTCTGTCTTGGTATCTCTTGGAGCTGAGTTGGGCTCCCTCTGGTGGTCAAAAGGCATACATGACATTATTAAATTTATATATTTTTACATTTTGAAACCGCACAGCTTGACATCTTCATTTTTCTATTTACGTGCATTTCATCACCAGTATTTTAAACATACTCTTGGTTGGGAGTACTGGGGTGGAAAAAGTACAAACACGAATAATGTTTAACATAATTTATATTTATTTTCTTTTGAACAAAATGTTAATAAATGTATTTGTTTCACGTCCAAAAAAAAAAAAAAGAGATCATGACTCGTGGGACGCATTTTATAAATAATTTCTTCCAAGTCTTTTGTAGAAAAAAAAAGAAAGGAAATTAGCAAACTAAAGCATCTCTAGTATGACAATATGACAACTTTATAGTATTTTTTTTCTCTATATTTGAACCTTTCTCCTCATTTCAAGCTTTGTCTTTTATATATTTACGGATATATTCTAAAGACCTCTTTATGTCATCCCCTTTAAAAATCCAACTTAGTCCTACTCATCAACTCACAACACTGCTTTAGAACAACGAAAATGTGGCAAAAATCTCAAGAAACGGACAAAAACAAAAGAGGAAAACAGAAAACACAATGAGATTCCAACGGGGGTGGACTGCGGGGTACAGGTTGATTGGGAAAGTCGGGAAGGGGTGGAGTGGGGGGTCATGGTGGGGCTCTCACATCCTCAGGACATATTTACAACAGAAATGACGAGGGTGGTGGCAAAGGCGGCTGAGGAAAAGTGAGAGTTTGAGGTGGGGTTCATCTGCATAGATCCACAGAACGCAATCGGTTAAAAAAAAGAAAAATACCTCAATCGTAGGGACTTCGCAAGAAGTGTGGGCCTAACGTTTGCTGCCTTCTATGGTGGGAACGTAGTTGCCACTGTAATTGGGACAAAAAATGGAACACAAGAACGGGGATACATTTTGGACTGCGAGGCAAACGGCGCACTCGACTTTCATGCGACTTCCCACTTTGATGTGTAAATGCGGCGCAAATTAAAAACCGGGATTCAAGGCAAGGTAAGGTCAAGATGTTAACGGGGGTACAGGGTGCCGATATGCTCCAAAAACACACCGCTTCCAACTGTCTTTCGCTCGTCGTTAGAGAGGAAAGTGGAACTAACCCGCAGCCTCATTAGGAAGGGTTGGAGCGCTCCGACTTTTGGAAATTCGTTAGCTCTTTTTGAGGCGAAAATCGTTGTAGAAATACGGGGAGTGGCGCTGAAGCAGAAATGACCTAACGGGACCTGTGAAAGAAAACCAAAAAGAAGTGGGGGAAATACAAATCCAATGAATAAGCCCTTAAAAACTCCTCAACCTCCTCACACACCGACTCTTCGCTGGTCCATGAAAGATAGTAACTGATCAGCTTGTGGATGACTGAAGTGTCAGTGGTTTGATTGATTGTTCGATTGACTGGTCACTTGCAACAACTCAGTGATACGCAAAGCCATCGTAGTGACTAACCCAGGACTTTTTTCTGTCCCTTATTGCTATATTGCCAGTATCTGCCTCACCTGAGAGGTACTCAGGCATCCAGGAGCCTCATTCATCAAGACTTTTCTCCAGAGACCAGAAAGATTTGACATTCCTGCACTCAACGAGCGGAAATGGGTCTGAACTAGTCAGAGGACTTCACGTTGCCTTGTGAAGCTTCACAAACTTTCTTAAAGGGATCTCTGACTTCTTGCGCATATTAGCTTTAATGTGTTGTTTCTTTATTCTAGTAAAGGTTAATCGAGAAGAGCCAGTTGAGGTGATTCGGGCATCTGGTAAGGATGCTCCCATGGCGCCTCCCTACAGGCATGTCCAACTGGGAGGAGACCCCGGGGAAGACCCAGGACACGCTTGAGAGACTACGTCTCTCAGTTGGCCTGGGAACACCTTGGGAGTCCTCCCAGAAGAAATGAAAGAGGTGGCTGTGGAGAGAGATGTCTGGACCTTCCTGCTCAAGCTGCTGCCCACTCGACCCGACTCCGGAACAAGCGGAAGATAATGGATGGATAGTAAAAGTTGTTTGTGGCACGTGCAATCTCCTATTTATAAAAAAAAAATTATACGTATATCACATTTTTCACCTAAGGATGTCGTCATTATTTTACTGGGACAATGTATTCTGGGGAGCTGACGTACATTGATTGTAGTGTAGACGCAAGGCTAAAAGTTATAACGTGACAATAGTTAGACTTTGTATCATTCCTTTAACACAATATCTGTATATGGGTTGAAACAAACATGATCAACGAGTGATTTTTATTTTCATTAGCTCTGGAGCTAATGCTATTTGCAACCTGTCTATGTCATTTACCCACAATGCATTGCAGCGTAAAATAAATGTCCTTGTCATAATTGTTATTTTTTTTATCTATACACTACAGTATTTTTACAGTCTTGTTTTCATAGTTGAAGTAATTGTTTAACAAACGAGGTTTATTGTTCCAGCTAGTTGGAGATCCTTTTAAGAAAACTTCTACTCAAGATTGCAAATTGGTCACGTGTGCCTCAAGTTTTTGTAGTTTACTTTTGTTACGGTGTTTTTGTCAAATCCCGACTAACCTCACTACAAATCGTAAGGCAAACGTAGCTGTCACTGCCCGATCTGTTACGGAAGCACAATCCGTAGTGTCAGCTCATTTGCACATGCGCCAATACTTTGGGATTGCACGGATTGCCGTTATTTATGAATAACTGTCTTCCTTAGGAAAGAACATGGTCCATCTTCGCCAATCTTCATGTAGCTAATTTACGCCGCTCGTATTTCCGTTAAAATCATTGACATATTTACGTAATTGGTTAAGATGATATGCGACGCATTAGACCTGACCCCCAGCCTGGGCTGAATGAGAAAAGCCCTGCAAGATACAGAATGAATTATTTCCATGGTGAAACAGCGCCGCTCAGTGGTGAAGCTGCGCTACATCACTTTAATCAATGACAACTGTGTCAATGATTTTAACGGAAATACGAGTGTCGTAAAATAGCAACATGAAGATCGGCGGAGATAGAGCACGTACTTTTCTAAGTAAATTAAGACGGTTCTTATTCATAAACGTAATTATAACATTGTCTGGGAAAATTAATAAACTTATAAAAAAGATATATTTTAATTAATATTAATAAATATGGTAATATCAAGTTATTATTTCCAGTACATTTTCCTTAATCTAGCATATTCAACGACGATCCGTGCGACCCGGAAGCATTCCTTTTGGCGCATGCGCAAATGAGCAACACTACGGATCGGCTTCCGTAACAGACGGGGGCAGGGACAATATTCATTAACCCTTCTGCTGCCCTTGGGTCAAAATGTCCCATCAGGCCTCAGTTATAAAACTACGGCCTTGTGGGTCATTTTGACCCAAGGGCAGCAGGGGGCTATGCCACTGCTTCTCAAAATGTCAGGAATGAACTTTGGGGGATGCTGCAGGGTCTTAACGGGTTACAGCATTCCTATATTTTACTTTAATTTTCAGGTCTAAAAATTGCAAGAGGGACCTAAAACTTTTCTTTCTCCAAAGGGTGGGGGGGGGGGGGGGGTTTGAGAATTACTGCTTTAAGCAAACAATTGGCAATCATTTAGTTTTAATAAATCAAGAGTGCAAGTGAAGAGCAGCAGCGCTAAAGCACCAATGGTCGACAGATGACAGCTTTACAATAATAAAATTTCTCCCATTAAAAAAGACAAGACGTTCTACAATTGGTCCTTTTCCCTGAGTTTTGTTTTGATCTTAAAAAACTACCACCCAACATTTGTGTTGACCGGCACGGTTACATTAAAGTTAGGTGTTTTGGACCATTTACCGTACAGCGACGCTGAAGACTTACATAGTCTGAAGACCTTTAGGGTATTTTCTAGTTCTTACGAACTACCGGGTACATACAGTCAAGAAGACTTCTTTGTCTCCTTCGTTCATGACCTGAACTAATAAACCTAAGATTTAAGATAATCTAACTTTATGTTTTTTGTTTAATACCATTAATTTAAACCAGGGAACTTAGATTAGGTCAGCCTGATGAACTTGATATAATCTATAGACGTATGGGGTGTCAAACTCAGTTTTTAAAAGGAGCCAAATTTAAAAAAAATTGTCAGAGCCACGTTCAGCTGACACATTATCTCGAGTCAGATACCAGATATTTCTTTGTTGCAGGTTCATGAACAAGAGTTTGATCTGTCTCACTTGACGTTCTGTTGCTCTTTCCACATCAAAATCAATAAGGATAGAATGATCCAGCCGTTTTTCTGACTTCAAAGTTAGCCAGCTGGCAAGAGAAGGCTAAACTAAATTATGTATTTATCAGGCTATAAGAAAATATTTAAAGAGATACAATATTTTACATTTAATTAAACATCTTGGGGGACCAGATTTGACCCGCGGCTCTTGAGTTTGACATCCTTGGGTATCTGTAGTTACGTGTACCCAAATTTTGATCTTAAAAAATACAAATGAATTCAATACAGATATATATATATATATATATATTTTAATGGTTGATGAATGAGGTCCCTGGTGTTGTGGCATTTTGAAACCCTTGCATCCCTGGGTTGTCCCTTCAGTCCCACGCGCGATAAATCCCTACCAATACTCGCAGCGCCGTTTGGGATGAGCCACAGGGCGGCCTGACTGCAAGACCTTCGTATGAGGTAAACTGAACATTTTAGAAACACCAGAACTTGCCACTTTCCATCAAAGAGCGCTGCGCCGTGACCAAGCTTGGTATAGACTCTTGCAACACCCTGAACTTGTCGACGGTGGAACTGTTGCAGCCTTTTTTTTCCCCCTTTCCTTTTTTAAAATTGCTTCTAACCTGCTCAGAGGACGAACAAGGTAGAGAAAGTGAGCCAGTCTCAGAGCACTTAAGGTCCTAAAATGCTTAGGCATGTAAGGGGTTCAGAAAAGGTCCAGTAAGAAACAAACAAAAACAAGAACACAAGCTGAACATCAGGGTACAGAAAAAACACGTACATTTCGTTTTCAGAAAAGCAAGACCCACAACCAAGTGATGGATGAGCTGATACAGTCAGACCCTCGAGCAACATCACATACAACGCACTAAAGACGACGCCTCTAGGACGATGAAGAGTAAGAAGTGGAACACAGTCGATATGTCAAAACATTCTGGCACCTGGAACAAAAAGAGTGCAGCAAAAATCTAAAGGTAATGATAAGTTGGCGTGCACAAATCATCAGTGTTCGCTCGCTATCCGACATGCCGCCCATCAAGACTCTAAAAATGAAGAAAAGGGTAGAGGAAGGAAAGGTAGGAAGGATAGGAGGGAGAGAGGGGAAATATCCTAGAAAACAATTGGATGGGATAGAAACAATGAGCAGGTTTCAAGTGGCAAGAAGTCAGTTCTTTTAGGGGAGGGTCCGAAAACATCTTGGTTGGGTCGATGTTTAGTCCCAGCACCCTTGCTCCAGTTCAAAAACCCTCCCACGTTCTGTGACGGACGGTTCGTTGGCAGCAGATTGCAGTGACATCTCCAGCGCGTTTCGCCAGATGTGTCCCAGCCAGCCTTAATCCTGCTCTGGTGACACCATTTCTTAAAAGCTCCGGTTTTGATTCCAAAAGCTGCGGTTCACTCCTCGTTCGACGCACCCTCCTCTGGCAAGAAAATGGCAGCCACGTCCAGCAACGTAGAATTATGGGAGGCTGAAATGATGATGACAGTGTGTAGGAGAACAAGGGCCAGCAGGCAGATCTTCAGTCGCCCGCTGCACAGTCTCGGGGTGGCGGCTGAAGTGACCGATGCCCCCTCGGGTTGGCAGGAAGAAGGAGTCCTTTTAAGTGTACCGCCTGAAGGGCTGTCCATTTTGGAGTCCCATCGGACGTCGCAGCACTCCGCCTCATTGTCTGATGTGTGATCTCCCAAGAGCCCTGGGAAAAAGATCACACTACATGAAAATGTTGACTTTTTTTCAGCTGCAAGTTCCTACAGAGTCCATGTAGCTCACACAAAAGACTCATGGGATTTACTGCGTGTGCCTGCCATAGGTACTGCATGCTTTCTGATAGCACAATGTGAAGTCATGTGATGCTTAACTACACATACATAGAACGAAGGTCCAAATGAATATCTACAGTTAGAAGAGATGTCATAACTATCAACTGAATGCTTTAGTGAGGGCTTCAGGTTGGAATCAATAAAACATGACTATCTTAAGGACTTGGCAACAAGGTTCCTGCCGTGGTCTCAAGTTCCTTGTCGCCTGGCTTAACAGTCTTGGACCCTGTCTCAGGGTTCCCAGCATTTCATAGAACCAAAAAGTCCCTGAGTTAGTCCTGAAATTCCAGGAGATATTTCAGTCCAATGTCATCGAAGGTCTAAAAACCTATGGTTCTTGGCATGATTGAGATTTTTCCCAATTCTGGACATCTGTTTGAGGGTCCCCAGAATTTACAGATGGTTCAATGACCTCAGCGCTAATGAGGACGTGAAGGGTCAAACTCAATGACACTCAGCAGGATTGTAAAGATGACGATAGATTGCTGGGTGAGTTGATGAATCTTCAAGTCCTAAAGTGTATAAAACATGGCTGTGATAGCTCAAATCTACTCAGAGGAGCTATGGGCTATACAATAGCTATGGTATTCTAGCATAGCATAGCTATGGTATTACAGTATAGCTTTGGCATTATAGTATAGCTATACTATAATACCATAGCTATACTATAATACCATAGCTATACCATAGCTATGCAATTATAGTATAGCTATGCTATAATACCATAGCTATACTATAATACCATAGCTATACTATAATACCATAGCTATACTATAATACCATAGCTATACTATAATACCATAGCTATGCTATAACACCATAGCTATACTGTAATACCATAGATATACTGTAATACCATAGCTATACTGTAATACCATAGCTATACTATAATACCATAGCTATGCTACAACACCATAGCTATACTGTAATACCATAGCTATACTATAATACCATAGCTATACAGTACTATAATACCATAGCTATACTATAATACCATAGCTATGCTATAATACCATAGCTATGCTAGAATACCATAGCTATGCTAGAATACCATAGCTATACTGTAATACCATAGCTATAGTATAGCTATGGTATTTTAGTATAGCTATACTGTAATACCATTCTTTTGTTAATTGCCTTTCATTTCAAATCCAGTCCGAATCGTTGCTAAAACCACAAAAGATGAGTTTCAGAAGCAGAGTAACTGGATTTTTTCGCGAGGAAGGCTGAATGCCAGTCGGTTACTTCCTGTTGCCGGAGCTTCTGCAGGATGGGTCGTTAAGTTTTGTTGCAGCAGAACAGAAAATCTGAAAATCCTCAACAAACAGGACTGAATGTCGATAGAACATTAAAAGAAAATAAATAAAGTTCACGGATGTGCTTATGAAGAGGTAACTAAATTTATTTCAAGACCTAAAATTGAAACTATAAACATATTTAAAACTTCTACGGCCTAAAGTAGAGATGATTATATTTAGGACATTACTCCTCAAATTGCGCCTGATTTATCTATTAACATGCAGAACAACTCATCGATCAGACCCAGATGTTTCAAAAGCAATCAACAGATCAAACTGCGTGAATTTAAATAAAAATAAACGATAGAGAATCGAGTGAAACTGAATTTATTGCTGTGTTGTTGTTTTTTAATTACCCTCGACAGTGTGATGTTGCAGTGCTCAAACAGGCCACTAGATGTCATCAGAACACCTTCAGACACCCTGGACTGTTTTTTCTGGAAGTTATTGAATGAATTAATTTTCTGCATACTTTTATAAAATGGTATTCACAATTAGAAATTTGTGTGTGTGGGGGGGGTATTCAGCTGAAGAACAGAACACAAGGCCGTTCAAAAGCCCACACACGCAGCCCGTCTTCATCTACCCTAAGGGAGGAAGCGGCACCGGTGCCTCGGGCTTGGCATTAACCTGTGCAGATGAAGCTGGGGTTTCCACCGTGGATCAGGTCGTCGTTGTCGGGCAGGATGAACGGACAGCTCTGCTGGACCTCCAGGCAGTACTGGTGGCACGGTATCTTCCTCAGACACGACTGCTGGATGGTGGGGAAATACTGAGCACAGAGCCAGGGCTTGTAGGCCACCTGAAGAAGAGGAGGAGGAGAGAAGATGACATAAATAGATGCAGATTCATGATCCTTTTGAAGACTGGTGGAAGTTATTAGTCTTTGCTGGGTCTTGGGCCTACTTGTGATAGTTTTGGATTCATACAGGAGCTTTAAATGGTAGATATTAAATACAATCATCAAGGGCAAAGGTCATTTATAATATGGATACTATATTCTTAAAATCAAATAAAGAGGCCTTACTTCCATCTCTATGTAGAATCAGAAATTGTTCAACTAAGGATGGAGTCTTTCCTACAGCGAATACTGCCAGTTGTGTCAAAAATCATAGAAAACTGGTTTGTAAGTAAATTATATTACATCTGAATACAACTCAATTTAAGCTCCATGCAATTTGGATTTAGAAAATATCATTCCACAGAGACAGCGAGCATTTCTTTAATTGAAAATTTTAAGGCCAAATTAGGTAGAGGGGTGTGTGATTGATTGGTGCTGTGTTCCTTGATACAAGTAACTTTTAACACAGTTACGACATACTTTTATTGACATTATCAAAGTTTAATTTTTCATCTTTGTTTATTCAGTGGATCAGCCCATACTTGTTAACAGGAAGCAATATGTTTAAATAGATAATAAAAATTCAGATGTAGTTCAAAATGAAATGGGTGTACCCCAAGGTTCAATATCGGGCCCTTTATTAATTAGTTTATATTTAAATGATTTATCAGCTATATTTATGTATAAAATTTATTCATTTTTTAAAACTATTTACAATAAGAAATACAATCACAAATAAAATGAAAGGCAGCAGAAAGAAGAAAAAATCTTATAATAGCTGCCCCTTTGTTCCAAAAAATCAATTCAAACAATAATAATCTTTAAATAACAAAACAAAATGAACAATTCTTTCTTGAGCAACAATTCATATAAGCTATTCTTTTTGTTAGTTTTTAACAAACCAACTTTGATCATTCTCTTAAACACATGCAATGATTTGTGATTTTTATCATCACTCTACACCCCAAAACTTCGCCTCACTAACTCTACAATTCTCAACACCTTCGACTTTAGATGGAACATCGACAGTTCTCTTTTTATTACTGAATATCATATACCGGTAGTTAATTTTATCTAAGTTTAATGATAATTTATTAAGTTTAAACCAAGTTTGTATTTTTACAAATTCTGTCTGCATCAACTACATTTGTTCTATATCTTTACCCAAACAAAAAATGTGGTATCATCTGCAAATAGAACACATTTAAAGAGTCCTGACACATTTACTAAGTCATTCACATATAAAATAAATAACTTTGGTCCAAGTACAGAACCTTGAGGAACTCCACATGTGATATCAGAGGTTAGATCTTACATCATTTACTTGTACAAATTGTTTCCTATCTTTTAAGTAGCTAGATACCCACTGTAATGCTGGTCCTCT
>JARVJN010000905.1:3725740-3737447 GCA_031763805.1 Argolebias nigripinnis | reverse complement strand
AATAAAATAGTGTCCACTTGTCTCCTTGAGAGCTTCAAGAAAAGTGTAACACTCAAAGTTTCAGAGAGATGTGAAAATGTGTAATTGAAGGTCAAGCATGAGGGCCTGTTCCACTGCAGTCCCCCTTTTTGGAAGTCATTGCCTGTCCTTGGGGATGAGTTCCAACACGAAAGTATACCACCGAATGTCTCTGACCTTTATGTAATCCAGCAAGTGGAAAAAAAATTATAATCCCACAATGTTTTTGGAAATTTGACTAAGGTTGCGCTTTGTTGCGCAAGTGAACTTGGCTTCTAAATCCCCCGCTCCCTTTCTGTGAGCTAGATAATATTGATTCACATGCTAATGACCCCACAGCTCATTAATTCTACACCTACACTCCACCCCTCAGTCCAAAATCAGCAGATATGGCAGAGGGAATTAGGTTCAAGATACATAAACTATGGCAAAAAAATAAGTTTTGAAAAATAATGTAAAATTTTGATTTTTTTATTTAGATAAGCGAGGATACACTCGTTAGAATGGGACATTTGGAATGCACAACAGTCACATTATAAGTATTTCCAAATGTCGCAAAACACAGAATTGCAATAAATGCATGGGACATTTGGAAAAATGCCAACTCCCTGCTCTTAAGCATTCCAAATATCCCAAAATTGAGTTAGAGTTTAAGTTTAGTGTCCCCACAACACATCTCCAGGGCAAAAACATGTGAATAGGAGGCCTTGAGAAACATTGGAATGCAGTCAGGCGTGGTGAGTGTGTCTGAGTTATCTGCAAGCATATTTATAACAAAAGGCAGTTAATGGCCCGCAAATTGTTGAGGAGAAGGATGGGGTTTGTCCTCAGGATCTTGAAAATTCAGTCACTCTAAAGTGTTAAGCAAAATAGACAGTGGTAAGGACGTTTGTCATAGATAGACAGATTTGACAGTTCCCAGCCTTGGTCCTTGAGGAACACCATCCTGCATGTTTCAATTCCCCTGCTTTGACACACCTGATTTAAATGAATGGGTAGTTAACAGTCTTCTGCAGAACATGCAAAATAATTAAAGTGGAAGAGCAGAACTTTTGAAATTACAAATTTAATCAATAAATGATCCATCTTAAGAAGCACTAAATCAGGGGCGTCAAACTCACTTACAAAAAAGGGGCCAAAATGACAACCTTTTTCAAACTAAGGGCCAGTTTCAGAAACTACATTAACTCAAATTAGGTACCCAACATTTTTTCTTGGTCACAGGTTCCTCAACCAGAGTTTGATTGGTCTCATTTGATGTTCTCTGTTGTGTTTTTGACATCATAATCAAAGAAAAATGAAAAAAAAAATTCAAGAGATAGAAGTATTTCATGTTTCACATAACATCTTGGGGGCCAGATAAAATATAAACGAGGGCCACAATTGGCCCCCGGGCCTTGTGTTTGACACATATACTCTAAACCATAGTTTTGGACAGTTCTTGCCATTTACAATGTTTGGGCTTTAGATATAACAACAGACGGCGATGACCATCTTGAAACTCACTGAGGTTTTTCATTTTTACAAGAGCCTTCTATTTTCTGGTGGAACGAATAAACACTGACAACGATGACTTCTTTTCAGATGGAAATATGTTTTTGCTCTTGCAAGGTAAGAGCTGTTGGCTACAACAGTCTTATTACTTTACCAATTGGTTCTTTTAATTTTATTTTATTGGAGGAATCAAACCAGTGATGGATGGAGGTAGACAGATGGTTCTTCCATTAAACTGCCAAGCACACTTTAAATGTACATACATTGGCTAGCTTGTTTTCCCAGCTTTATCTTGTATAATTTTTCCCAAAGAAATGTAATTCTGATCCACCTTGTTGCCAAACAGCTGACATGTTGGACCCATCCAAGCCGATGTAAAAATATACTCTGGCTTTCAGTCCAAACAGTGGCTTTTGGACAGCTTTAAAAAAAAAAACACCCCCAAACCCTTTTGTTGTAGACCCCCAAATCCCAAACAGATTTTCAAGCTTTTCTGCAATCGCAATCTGCACACGGCCACAGAAAAAAATGCATTTGCCAAAGAGATAAGATTGAGAGGACTGCTGTCAGTTTCTGATTATCTAATCTGATGAGACAGTTTCTGGTGTGGGTACAGAGACGGCTCCGATTTATATTTTCTGCAAAGCTGTGGCACATAACACACATTCTGTTAAACACAGTGCAAACATTTTTTTCCTGATGGACTACACAAACATTTAGATGTTATTTATCAACCTGTGCGTGCTCCAGCTTATGGTAACATTTGTGGAAAAAGAAAGACATCTAGCAAGAGGCCTAAACCTAGAAAATCAAGATGGTATATTTTACTCACAATAGGCACAACATGTTGAGATATAAAGTACAACAAAAAGCACAAGTTATATTTAGGGATGCACTCTGGCACGCACGGTTGCCTCACCTGGGCTCACATGGGTTCATCCCAGGGTTTTCAGTTTCCTTTCACAGTCCAAAAACATGCATATTAGGTTAATTTGCTACTTGAAGCTGTCACTAGGGTTAGGGTTAGGGTTAAGGTTAGGGTTAGGGTTAGGGTCATGTGGGTCTGACAGTTGTCCCATTTGTGTCTAGAGTCGTTTTTTTAATTGTCCAGTCTCACCTCCACTCGCTTTGACTCTATTCAAGTCCACACAGTCTTGATGGTTTTTCAGTAACTTGAGTGCTGTCTCAATGTGGGCGACGTTTAATTAATTTTAATTCAAAAACACTTTATCAATCTCAAAAGGAAATTAAACATTGTTGTAACTAATCATCCTGGTTTAATTAAAGAATTGTTAAATGCTGATGGCTGTGGCAGGAATGATCTCTTGCAGCGATCTGTCTTGCAGCGGATCTGAAGGAGCCTCTGACTGAAGACAGTCTGTTGTTGTATGACAGTCTGTTGTTGTATGACAGTCTGATGTTGTATGACAGTCTGATGTTGTATGACAGTCTGATGAAGAGGATGCTGAGGGCTGTCTATAATGTTCTTCATTTTATGAAGAATCCTTCTTTGTGCAATCATCTCCAAAGGTTCTAGAGGAGTCCCCAGAACTGAGCCAACCTTCTTCATGAGCTTGTTGATCTTTTTAAAGTCACTTGCACTGGGGCTGCTATCCAAGCAGATGATGGTAGAAGATACAGGGCTCTCTACAACAGATGGTTTATAGACTTTTTATAGATGGTTTATAGAAGATATGCACCATCTTGCTGCAAACATTGAAGGATTTAAGCTTCCTCAAGAAGTACAGTCTGCTCTGTCCCTTCTTGTAGACGGCTTCACAGTTGCATCTCCAGTCCAGTCTAGTGTTCAGTCTATTGTCCAGGTTAACCCCAAGGTATCACCAGGACAACATTGCAACAGACTTTACATTCTATCCAAGACAAACAATCAAAATAAGTGAAATGAAGTCAGAAAATGCTCACCATCCATGGATGGTGCATCCAGAAATGTCATGGCCAAGTCTAGGTAATTCATCCAATGCTAATTGGATCCCGTAAATCAAGTCTATTTGGTCCTCTGAATCCTACGGTCAGCCAACAAGCACAGAAATGTCTCCACCTCCTTTTTAGTATTCTGGTGTTGGATTAAGTTTCCAATTTCAGAATCAGAATCAGAATAAGCTTTATTATCATTGTACCGAGGTACAGCGAGAACATGTACATGCAGTCGTCTGAAAGATGGGCGGAGTGTCCGAAACTGCAGCTACAATAAACACGGTCTTTCTTATCCTTTGTCAGAATAATAATCTTAGATAGGAAAAGGGGGAGAACCATGAGGGTAGATAGTGGTATTACTAAAAAAATGATTTCACATCTCTTCTATCAGGACATGATTTGAGACATCAAAAAACTCTACCAGCAGCACAATTATAAACAGATTATGTCTGCATTTGAGGTCAAGGTGGTGAGATTTACCCATGAGACATTTTTCAGATTTGCAACAGTTCTGATGATGTTGATCAGCCAGCAGTTCTGATAAGCTTGCACAGAAAGTTTTTTTGGGGGGTGGGGGTGCAATAGTTGAAGCTTATTGCCCTTGGTTACTCATGACCCAGGAGGAATTTGATAGTTGGCATGTCTCCAAAGCCGGTGGGGAGTCAGATTCAGTTCAGATAAACTTGAGTGTTGATTTTCTTAAGGCAGACATATTTTTTTCTTCAGCCTTGAGTCCATTCTGATTCCAAAATGGCCTAATTGTGGGAATGCATTCCACTGATCCATGCTATGAGTCTCTCTCATGTTCGAGCCCACCATGCTGATGAGTCCCAGAAGTCGCAGGTGGCCTGCGATTCTCATAAGTCGCCTCCACCTTACGGTTTAGCTCGTAAATCAGCAGATTTTGTGAGGTCACAGCACAGATCCAACCTTCACACTGGCTCGGAAGCTTTGTCATGGCCGAAATTACTGCCGAAGTCTTCTTCAATAGTCGATAAAACAGAGCCCCACCGATGCCAAAAAGCAGAGTCCCTGTATCATAAATTCAAATACAGGTAGTCCTCAGCTTACGATGGTCTCGAGTTACGACGTTTCGTGGTTGCGACGCATCTCCCATAAAATTTTTCAAAGATATATATACAGTATATATATTTCGAAAATGTATTTTGAAAAGCCGAGTTACGCAGTTTCCGGTTTCCGGTTTTACGTAGTAAACGTAGCTGTGGAGGAATTCTGCCCTCTACTCTCTAAAAAAGCTAAGTCTGGTCCTCTGGACATTCAAAAAAAAAACTACTGTGAACGTGGTTTTACATTGTAAACGAATAGAGAAAACGAGGATGGACCGAGCTGGACGGCGGTTTTACGTCGTAACCTATTGGAGAATACGGAGGAGGGACGGAGGAAACAGCTTCACCGGCATCCCAGTAGGAAATTTAATCTTTTTCCCTTTATTATGGCTCCAAATGTATGTGTTTTTTTTATAATTATGTAGGGTAATGTGTTAGGATAGGCTAAATGCTTGGTAAAATACAGTAATGTACGTATGAGGTGCCATTTGGACGTATGTTACGACTTACGTCGAAATTAGGTTTACGCCACCGCGTAGGAACGGATCCCCGTCGTAAGTCGAGGACTACCTGTATGTAAACCTCTTCAACGTCCTCCTGAGACAGGACTGAGAGACACATCAACTGCCACACTCCTCACCGGTCCATGACGTATCCCGTAGTGTGCATCTCAGCTGGACACGCAGGTTCTCTAGGACCTTGTTGTTTGGTTGAAAAAATCTTGTCGATAGAGTTGAACGTCCAGGATACCAGATCCATAATCTTAATTTACGTTCGGGATATGTGTACTAGGCGCTTCAGACTCACAGGAGGAAGGAAAAACGGGGGAGGAAAGGCAGAAGCAGCCACTTTAAGCAGAGCCAGAGAGGGAAAAAAATTATTGGTTAGATTACACTTTTTCTTCAAATTCCAAAAATAAAAAATAAAAGAAAGAAAACCAAAGACTGTGAACATAAGGTTTTAAAAATGGTGGGCATGATTCGTGTGAAGGTGTTACACCCCGAAGGCATGCAGCATAAAGAGAGGGACACGAGACACGGTAAGGAGTTAAAAAATATATATTTATTTTTCTGCTCAGCGGTACGTCATTGGGGTGCACCGCAGCTGTTAGGAGAGAGCAAAAACAACCCTTTAGCGTCTTCGTGCCCACAAAAATAATTTATAAAGTTATGAAAAGAATGGCGGATCTGGTGAGCCAATTTTAATAAACATAAAGGAACCACAGGCGGCCAACTCCTACGGAGCCGTCGTCCACCTGACAGTACCTGACTACGTTCAAAAGGTGCCACCTAATGAGAAACACACAAAAAAAAAAAAACGTAGCAATTGGTCTCACCAGTTCGGGTCCAGATTCGAAGCCACAACAGGTCCTCCCCTTTTCTTCCTCCTCGGCTCTCGCGGCTTCCTCCCTCATCAGCTTCGGCTGTTTACATCGGATTCTCACAATCATTTAACTCCAGCTTCTCACGTTTCTTCTTTTGACTGGTCTTCGGCTTCACACGGTTTCTTCCTCAGGTGTTTTTACTTCGTCTTCCTTTGACTTACTTCAGCTTTCATCGGCTTCCATCGACATCGGCTCTCCTCGGAGTCACTCGGCTTCAATCGGCTACTTCACTCGTTCAGCAGCTGCTTCGGTCCACACACCTCTTCTTCTGTGGTCTGGACCTAATATATAGAGGAAGCAACCAACCCACCTACAGCGTGCCTCAATTAAGCAACAGCTGCAGTCAATCAATCACTCAAACTCTTAAATAACGCTGTCTTCAGACTAAAATAAATGACATGCCCAGGTCAGTAACAGAAGGAGATGCTCTCATTACTTAATCACTCACTCTTGGACCAATTTATGGTCTGCAGTCTGCTGACATCAAATCTTAAGCTCAGCTCCACTAGAAACTCTGCTGAGGAGGTTCCAAGAACCAAGCTGGGAGCAGATAAGAACACCCCATGGAAAAACTCGGAACCCACACCAAGTTGATCCGAGTCAAGCCTACAGAAAAAAGCTGTATATGGCCAAGTGATAGACTGTGACTTGCTCAGGGTGTACCCTGCATTTTGCTCAACAACCACTGCAGATGGGCACCACTGCCCTTTGACCCTGAACAGGAATGAACAGGTAAAAACATGGATATAGGTATCGACTGTACACATCCAGTTTGAACTAATAAAACCCTAAATGTGAAATATATATATACTGTATATGGACAAGACATCAACCTCAGAAAAGTCTGCTTGAGTCATACGTGACATCCTGAGCACTCTTTGAGCCGTGACACAACTTGATTGGCAGGAAGTGACAGCTTCTTTAAAATCGCATGCCACATGCCTTCAAGAGGCGGTCGAGAAATGCGAGATGCAAAATGGCGCCATCTGGTCAAATCAAAATGATTTTTTCTTGCTTAAGGCAAAACGTCAATCATAATAGTATCCTGTGTTTATTTAATAAATGCACCATTTCTTACAGAGCTTCCTGCGTGCGCCTTAATACAGTTGAGATGTATGCAGCTGATGTCCTTTCCTGACTATTTCATCAAAATGCACCACCTTTTTTATATTAAAGCACTTTATGGACCTTGTGAGGCTGTTTAAGGAGTCTGTGGTCTATATGGCCATTGTGGTATAATTTTGAATTTACCCTTATATTTTCACCATAAAAACTATTTACCTTACCTTGTTTGGTATTATTATTTTCAATACAACCTAAGCTTCATGATTTTACAGTGTTTGTTTCATTTTGACAAAAAGCATTATCAAATTGGAGCAAAAAACACACAAAAAAACTAAATCAGTGTAGGAAAAATATTGATATTTTTTACTATGAAATTGACAAAAATATTGAAGGAACCATTTTTACAGCCTAAAATAAAAATTTCTTTGGTAAATTTTAAGAACTTGTGTACAAACTCAGTAAAAAACGCAATAGTATACATATTTAATCCAAAACACTACTTGCAAAATCCAAAATGTCACCATTCTCCACCATCACCAAAACTCTCTCCCCGAGCTGCTGTTGTGAAAATCAAAATGGCCGAAATGCTTTCTGATTGGTTGCTTCAGAAATGTGGTGGGTTGGTGGAAATCGGAAAAATGAGTTTCATGTTGCATTCATTCTCTATATGGTCATAAAACAACCACCGACTGCACTCCACATGCGTGAAATGCGCACAACAACACTATGGCGAAAACGATCGATCATATTTCTGGTTTTATTTGGAAGTAAATATAAAACAAAATCAATATAAAAACACTACTTTTATAAAGCTTGAAGTATCTGCTGTCCAACAGAATTGAAATGAACACTTCGCATGCCGTCTTTTTTGTTTACAGTGGCCTTTTAAATGCATGACGCCATGCCCGCTCCAGAGCGGGCATTGACTCCTGATTAACAGTCTCACTCCAGCACTGGCTGTGAAACTTGCTTCCAGAACTGGGAGGTACAGTGTCAAAGGACCTGACCATGAGTGTTTCTTAAACTGGAATCGATGTAGTCTGTGTAGATGTGACTCACATCATGTGAGAAACAGCCGTGAACGGGCATACGTACATATGAGGCACTTATACAAACTGATGTGCACAGATACCCGCTAAAGCGTACATACTCCAACGTGAGCATGTCCACCTGCTCCCAGTGTGCCTAACTCCTTACTTAAAGTGCACTAAAACACGCTGCTGGCAAGTTGTGATGGGAAAAGAGCTGCTGTCAGGTTCAGCGGTTGCAAAACGCACTGCCACGTGTGTAATTCGAGCAGCTGAGCAGGCATAGATCACATCTCAGTCTCCTGAGCTTCAGCTGGCGCGGTATGGAGGACTGGAAAAGAAGGTGTCGAACAAATAAATTTAGAAGAGCATTGACACTCACGCACATAAACACATTTCCTTTCTTTTTTTTACAGCTGCAGTTGTAGTGTTTCTTCTTGTTTCTTGAATCTGAAGTGCACTTCCAGTTTCACACCAATTATTTGTCAGCAGATAATTTTTCCAGACAGCACAGCCTCTGTTTCCCGTAGTCCTCGTGAACACTCGACTTCAAACACAGGCTTGACGCGCTCTACTGTGCTCAGTTATTAGGAGTTCAAAAGAATTTAGGTTAATCAATGCAGTGATGATTAGGAATAATGTCCATGGCTATATGAAGATCAAAGCTAGACTCTTAAACAATACAAAATAACATTTTGTTACTCTAATCGCATCATTTATGAAAATCAGCATGAAATCCCAGTGTCAATGTATTTGTTAATCAAACCTAATTGGATATTAGTGTATTATTTGCATGTGTGGTTAAAAAAAAAAAAAAAGTGGAATGTCCTCTCTCTATAGCACACAGTGAAAATCTTTAGAAAAAGTAAGCAGCTCTAAACCCTAAGCACACATAGCCCACACGCTCTGTTATGGAGAACATGTCACAATGAAACTATTGTGTACATTTATATGTGCACTTTAGCTAGTTTACAGTCCATCAACATATGTAGAAAGTTATGGAATAACTTTAGAGTTTGCATATTTGTATGCAATCCAGTTGTTCAGAAAAAAGCAGGCAAATAGCACAATAACATCTGTCTTCTCACCAAACACTGGGTGTGACTGCCTGCAGGCAGCATAACACACGAAGAGCAGTCAAACACAAACTTTCTTGAAAAAATGACATTAAAAAAAGTTATATTATTACATCTGTTTAGGTTTGACTCAATGGGTTTGTATTTGCATATTCAACAAGAAAATTAAATAAATCATTATTTATTTTTCCACAAGTCACAGTTGGGGGGGGGATCTGTGTGAATATCTTATGCACTAAAAATAGACACAATGGCACACAAACAGGAGTATATAAAAATAAATAAATAAAAAGAGTAGCTCCAGACAGTCAATAACAAGTGGAAAGCACCAGCCAGAGCAGACACAGTAAGAATCGATGGAGTTCCATAATGGCCCAAATGTCAGTCGTTTCCAACTTCTTTTATATTTCAGTATTATTTTCTTTATTACTTTCTCCATAGCACAGTCACTTTGAAACTGAACATAGGTCACAACACAACAGTCTTTTTATGTAATGACCAGACTAGGGATGTGCATTATTGGATTTTTGGCCGATATCCGATATGCCAAATTTGGCTGATAACCAATGCCAATACTGATTTTATTTTTTATTTTTTTCATAGCTTTCTCTGTTGTGGGATTAAAATACTACATTATTATGCATGGTCTTGGTCAATTTGACCTGCTGCCAAATACAGATGCTAAAAAGGGGGCTGAAAACAATGTAACACTTCAACTTTGATTACGCTTAAAGTCAAATATATTCATATTTACTCTCACTAACACAATGACAACATTCAAACTTGTAAATTCAGAGTAGGTCTAATATTTCTTTATATAAAGTGTCTCTGAATCAGTACTAGAAATAAAATAGTGAGCAGCAATTTCAAATAATTAATCTTAGCAAATTAACTTATCTAGTTATTAAAATAAATAATTTAATTTGCAGATGAACAAAAATACATTTTTATTGAATTGAGGGACCATTTGCATGAAATAATGTATGCTTCCAAAGCCATTTTGCATACAAAATAATAATAACCTTTATTTAACCAGGTTTGTCCAAAATGCAAATTTGTAAATTTTCTAAAATCTAAACTCAACCTGTTCACAAGCGATAAGTGAAAAGTAAATTAGTAGTCATGCATTAATAGCTATAATTGACAGTTTCTTAAACAACAACAACAAACTCAAAGCAGAAGCCTTTTTTATAATGGTGTTACTTTGATGGAATGGACAAAGACTGATATTTAACTTTATCGCTAATATTGTCAAATACCAACACCATGCCGATAATATCACGCATCCCTAGTCCTGACAATTAAAACTCAACAAGCAGAAAAAGAGTGTAAATATTCTCCTTGCTCTCTAATCATCATTATAACTTATTCAGAACAAAGAATATTATAAACACACTAAAAAAAAAGTCAAATTCCTCAAATTAGACGTTTTTGGATATTTGTCTCCATTTGAGAAAATGTGCAAATAAATACAGGCACTTTGACACACTTGTGACATGTTATTAATTTTGCTTTACACATTGAAGCCACAGAAATGGAGAAACATCCGAGCTGTAACAAGAGGTCAACCAAAAAGTGAGAACTTCAGAGGCTTTGTTGGGAATGTCTAAACACATGTTACTGGTGACTGCATGTGTGGCGAGGACACTTAGAAAGGAGAAAAAAATAGAGAATTGAAAATAAAATAGCAAATCAGATGTAAGAGGGTAACGATGAAAAGAAAAAAAAATACTACTACTACTACTACTACTACTACTACTACTACTACTACTACTACTACTACTACTACTACTACTACTAATAATAATAATAATAATAATAATAATAATAATAATAATAATAAAATATTAAAAAATAAAATAAATAAAAATAATAAATAAAATAAATAAAAAAACAATAAACTAAAAATAATCATAAAAAGTAATAACAATAAAAAATAAGCATAATAAAATGATTATTTCAATTTCTATTACTTTCATTTTATATTTTGTATCGTATCGATTATGGGATTGTGTGTTGTGTTTTTAAAATAAAAAAATTAATTATGACGACGACGATGGCAACGACAACAATAATCTCACATAATTCACTATTTGGTGCTTTAAATGTAGTCCTGATTGCACATTTTTTATTATGATTTACCTGCTTAAACAGGCTTGAACTGACATGCAGGACATTATTAAAGTTGAAGCTAATACATTTCAAATGTAGATATGATCAGTGCACTGATAAGACAGCTAACACAAAATGAACTTTATATCCAGCAGTGAGAAAGTCAAAGCACTGTGTTAACTTGTTCACATTTGTAAAAAATAAATAAATAAATGAAAATAAATAAACATAAAAAAGAAGAGTCCTGCAAAAACAAAAGGGAAAAAAAAACTGCCATTTGTAATAGAAGACCCACCAGGCTGTGTTTCTGCAACAATTCATAAAATCAACTTCTGCTTGTAAGCATTTTTAAACCTTGAGTTTTGAAAAAGAAAAGAAGTGGCAGAAATGAAGATGCTGAGGTTCTCCTTAGGAGTGACAAAGATGGATGATAAGTAATGAGATCATCAGAGGTACAGCACATGCTGAACAACTGGGAGATAAAGTTTGAGAGGCCAGACTGAGATGGTTTGGACATGTCCAGAGGAA
>JARVJN010000905.1:3117772-3128522 GCA_031763805.1 Argolebias nigripinnis | reverse complement strand
TTAGTGTTTTGTAAAAATATAAGCAGTGCTTTTCTTGTTTTGTCCTTATCCCCTTCATTTCTTAATACAGTATATATTACGTAAATTCTTGACACTAACATAACGTCAAAAATAACTATAGACTATCCCTTCAAAGCCTGCATGACAAAAAACAAGGCGGTTGGTAGAGGTGTGGATGTTGTGTTGGTTTTAGTCTTGTGCTCTCACTGGAAGTGATGCTGCGAGCCTGCCCAGAGGCAGCGGTGGGCAGCACCAGTGTTTGCACTCCGCAGGCCATTAACAGTTCAAACCGCCTTCTTCAGCAGGGCAGCAGCTGGGGGGAGACAACAGCATGTAGCAGTGGTGTTGGGATATGACCAGCACAAAAAAAAAAAAAAACAGTGCCAGAGGCAGGGAGGCTGGAATACGCTCGGAGTGAAGCTGCCAGCTGTGCAGCTGCATGAGATAAAGTGCAGCTCAGCATAAACACACTGCGGGGCTCCCTGCACAGCTGGAGACCGTAGGTTACAGCCCTGAAAGATGGAGTGCAGGAAAGGGATGGTGGGAGGAATAGACAGATGAGGGGATTGCAGATTTACAGATCATGTCTGTGGTGAAGAGGAGGATTAGAGTGGAAAAAAATCATGAGAACAGGAAAGATAGAGGGGAGTGCGCAGAGGGAAGAAACTGCACTTGTTGGACAGTCATAGTCATCTGCTGGCAATTAAACTGCACGTTTAGAAGCATTTACATAATTTAACCACCGTAGTTACAGTTCTAAATGTATGCCGAGTGCCAATAAAACCACTTTGTCTTTAGTACGTAATGTTTTATATCCTATAAGACCCTGATTGTGAATCATGAAGCTCTGCAAACACACACACGGAACAGATTATCAACCACTGCAGAGGAAACATCACAGATATCAAAGCAACCTCAGCCAAAGTGTCAGGATTAAATTATTGTTAACAGCAAACACATTTATAATGAGGTCAGTTTTTAGTCTTTTAGGGTTATTATTCTAAGGTGATAAAGCCAAACGATGAGAGGTGATGATCTGAGGACATTCAGGTGCTGCAAAAGCAACTCAGATTCTGACAGACTTTTATTTTTCTAATCTCAGATTGTAAATCACTGATGTGTCAAGATTAACACACCAAATGGTGTAGCACTAATATAATTGTTCTGGCTACACTGACTAACAACAACCATTAGATTTTGAGGATATTTCACTTACCGTATTTTTCGCCCCATAAGTCACAGTTTTTTTGCATAATTTACATGCCCTGCGACTTATATGCCGAAGCAACGTATTTATGGATATTTTTCCCATATTTATATGCCAGTTTTTGGCTGAGATCGTTCATTCCAACTGAAAAGATTGCACACTACCATTTTCAGCCACTAGATGGCACTCAAGTTGTATAGGTGCCGTTGTGTCATGTAATAGGTAAAAGTCGCTATTGACACATATGGCTTGCCATAGCCTGCCTCCTTCGTTTTACGCACTGCTTGCCCTTGTGAAATGCAGATTATTTGACCATTAAAGTGCACTTATTAAGTAAAAGTTCAACTGAGACACACCTTTGCTATAATGTCAAGCAAACAATTGTTTTAGGTGCTTTTCTTGTTAAATTTTGAAGAAATGCGCAGCATTCCTCCTTCCTGATTTTCTCCCCATCTGCGCGCTCCCGGAGCACCGAGGCAGCGAATACTTTTGAAATACAGCCGATGTGACCGTTAAAGTCCTTTTATTAAGTAAAAGTGCAACTGAGACACATCTTTACTATAATGTTGAGCAAACAAATAATTGTTTTTAGGTGTTTATCTTGTTAAATTTCAAATTAATGCACAGCGAATCCTCCCTCTGCGCATTCCTACCTCTGCGTATTGCCTTTTGAAATGCAGCTGATTTGACCGTCTAAGCACATTTATTAAGCAAAAGTTAGACAAACATATAATTCTGAGCAAACAAATAACTGTTTTTAAGTGTTAAATTAGTTAAATTCTTGTTAAAGTTGCCCCGTGCACGCAACCGCGGCTGCCATTTGGCAGCTAATCAATTTTTGGCACTACACCGGCCCACATATCCGGGTTCAGCCCACATTTCCGGGTTGTCAGCGGTGACACATAACAAATGCAATGTGTCAGCGGTGACGCGTAATAGATGTGACGTATACGGCGAAGCAGCGTATTTATGGATTTTTTCCACTTTATTAGACACATTTGGACTGATACGACTTATAGGTGCAACGTTTACGGTGGTAAATACTATAGTTTAAAAAACTTATTGCTTCACATTTATGCCTTTAATCAAATAAATCAAGGTAAAAATATAAAAGTACATACATAAAGGAACACACTGTATTCAAGCTGCCATTAAAATGTTGTTATGGCATGTAAAACAAACAAAAAAGTCATGTTTTTCTTACTCAACATTCATAATCCACTCATATTTAATCAAGTTCCATGTTGTTACCCAGAACAACCAATAAGAGACGAACAGAGTTGTAGTTCAGATGATTAAACATTCATTTCCACTGTTGTTTCGGCTGATATCCTTCTGATCCCAAAGGAAACGCGCAGCCGCAGCTGATAAAGTTATGCCGACATTTATTTTTCACTTCTTGTGATTTAGCGTGACTGTGATTTAGAGCGGCCTGCCGTCTGCATTCTGTTTTTATTGTGCCCAAACAAGTTCAGCGCCTGCACGCCTTCAACTCCAGAGTTATTGATTAAAGTTTTAAATGGTTTCCATATTACCCAGGGACCTCTGGAAGATTAATCTGTGTCACTTTTCATCTGTGATTCATTAACAGTTTCAACAGCTCAACCACAAGGACTCCATCTTGAGAGAAAAAGACCATTTTTCACGCAGTGGAAGCACCGCACGAAGACAAACTAAATGACTGTGGGGATCACAAACGACACAAATAATGTTGTATTCAGGCTTCATGTGGAGAGTACTGACTGAGTGTGGTGATGCTAGGAGTAAAGACGGAAATATTTAACCTCTTTTGAGATTTACAACAATATTTAATTGATTAAAAGTATGCAGTATGAGGAGATTCTGGCTACTAGTATAGAAAAAAACATGCATTTTAAATTGAATGAAGACTTGACAAATTAATAACTAGCATTTCCTGAAGACATGCACGTTACATGTTAAAAGTAAGACAGACTCTCAAATTTATTGCCAGCCATCATTCTTTATCTGGTCAAATGTAAAGATTGTTGATTTTCTTTCTATTTATTGTTTGTTTTCCTTCATCAACCCATTAAATGGCCATTATTAGTTGTTATCATCCCCATAGGTAGAGTTCAGACTGTCCCACCTACCAGTGGTATAGTCTACATTTTAGTAGTGGGTACACTGTGCTTAGAAACCAATGTACAACAGTTAGTACACCGTAATCACCAAAGCATATTGAACTTTTCCAAATTTCTCTGACGCTTATATTTGAATAAATGAAACAAAGTTCGTACAACAGTTGGTTTTGGATTAAAAACATGTTACAGAATTCATAAAACAGTATCAAAGCAAAGCACTGTATACCGCTAGATTGTTACGGAAGAGTTTAATCGTATCAACGACACGTGCCTAATGATATGTCATGTATCACTGGGCACTTTTAAGTGGGTATACTGAAATTCTTAAGCTTTTCTAGTAGGTATACTCCGTATACCCACGTATCGCGTAGACTAAACCACTGGAGTACTCCCAGAAGAGCTGGCTGTGGAAAGAGATGTCTGGCCCTCCCTGCTCAAGCTGCTGCCCCCACGACCCGACTTCGGGACAAGCGAAAGATGATGGATGGATGAAAATGGCAATGTAGCAAGAGATGTTGGCAGACTTCGGTTGCTGCTCATTTGAAGTGGGTCACAAAGAGTTCTTCCTCGGTTAGTCAGATGTGATGATCACAGAGCGAAAACGAGCAGTAAAGTGAAATGCAAATTCAAAAATCATTTAGAGTGAGTCTGGCCTGATTAAAAGCCGGCTGCTTGGCAGCTGGCCACTGGATGTCTTCATTCAGCTCACACCCAGACGAGGCTGAGGAGTTCCATTGGATGATTTTTAATAAACAGCTAAAATGGCAGCAACAGATGTGGTTTCCATGTGGTCAGTTTTAAAGTACACCGATCACTTTACCACCAGATTGTACATTAGAAGCATTTTAAGAATGATGTCATATTTTGTCTAAATATTTCTTTGGCTGTTTTGTTTTTTATTTATTCTGCATCAGCAAAAGGAAAAAATCTGATCAGTAATAAATTTTTCTGTGTACTCTACAAAATTAAAATTCCCAGAAAGTCATCAATGGATCAAGTCAACCCAATCTAAGATGGCTGCCGCTGCAGATCACCCTTCGCCAACATAAAAATGGCTAAAGCGCAGTCAGTTCTGCGGATAGGGCGTTAAGATTTGATGTGGTAGTAGCTGAGAGTCATTCTCAACACATACTCCAAGCACTAACAAGAGTTAACTTTGAGCTTTAAGGCCCCCATTTACATGCCGCCGTTAAGTAAAATCATCGATTTAGTATTTGTGAAAATACAACTGCGCTTTTTTTTTCTCGAACACCCAAACTTTTAAAATTCAGATCTCAACTGATCTGCATTGGTTTGAAATTGGGTGTGCGCACTACGAATGGCTGTAGTCGATAGTTTTTCTGGCCTTGCGTAGATGAACAGCAGTATCAGTGGTGGATAGGAGAGTGCTGTTTGTGCTAATCACCCATTTTCAACAGGTGGAAGCAACCCAACTTCATCCTCGGTCTAAACTAACATTCTTGCATTCATTGTTTTGGATGTAGCTGTTCTGTGTCTGTGCTCATGTGTGTAGGTGAAATATAAAAACCACAGTTCACAAAACACAGCGTAACAGTGGAAATGTGTGTTTTTCCCACAGTCACCATCAGAAACAGGCTAACGTTTCAAGAAATCTTTCGTGTGTAGATAGGGCTTAAACTCTGTCATAAAATTAGTGATTGGTTATTGTTTGTTTTATGATGTGTTCTGTTTGAAGCGAAGTGTGAAAGTCCCAAGTCTGACAAAATAACTGGAATTAAGTGAGACGTCTGACCTGACCCGGACCCGTTAAATCATCCGGACTCGTTTTCTCATTCTCAACCTTTTTTTCTACACAATGGTAAAATGGTGAGTAAAAGGTTAGAGCAAAAAGCTGCGCAGAATGCTTGACCACTTTTCAGCCATTGCTATTGAAAGTAATGCTAATGCTAATGCGCTAACGATGGAAACTGCTTGGAAAAAGTACAAAATTAACAGAAATTAATATGTTTGGAGAAATAAAAAAAGGGTAACATTTTTGAAAAATAAAAGGAGAGCAAAACTTATATCTGTACATTTTTTCAAAGCACATAAAATATACTTTAAAATGAGAATATAATACATGAATGAGAAACATAGGGTAAATAGGAAAAAAGCCCCAAAAAATAAACAAAATGAAAATAAAGAAATATTATCATACTTGCATTTATTTCATGAAATATACATTTGATTTTCTGTTTAAATTATGTACAATGTTGAAGATTTTTAAAGAAGCTGAGCAAAACGATTTATATTGTCATGACAAACAAATAAAAAATAAATGGTAAGAATTACTGTTTTTTTTTAATAAAAAGATTTAATAGAAATCCATCCATCTATAATGAAACATTCTCATAATCTTTATTTTTTAAAGCAGAAGATACAGTTTGCTACAAGGATTTTAGAAAATTATTTTTCAGCTCAATCCTAAACCTTATCCAACATTCATTAATCATTTATTTAAAAACAGCTCATTTTAAAATTAAAAACACTGCGTCACACAACTCCCTTCTCCTTTTATCTCTTGAAAACATTACAAAGTCTATAAGTAGCCCACGAGGCTAAATTCTCTGAACTCCAGTTGCATAATGGAGCACCGCTGTTTGACTTTAAAGTACAAACCCTGCCAGATGCAAATGCATGTAAGCAAGTGCACGTCCAAACAAAGACAGAAACACACAGTTGCTTAGCACTCTGATCATTCAAAGCTTCCATAAATATTCATGGGTCGTGCAAACTCCTCTCAACCTGACTGTTGAAAAGATCAATGGAGAAAAAAACAGAGCTGCACAAAATACATTTCAACCTGCAGCTAGTACCTGAGCATTACGTTTCACCCATTTATACTTATCGTTTGAATATATATCGGGACAAAAAGCACAATATAGGAAAAATATACATAAACATGCCAGGCCAGTAGGTGGCGATAGAGATGACTTAAACAACCCATCAAATATTAAACAAAGTACATCTTTGTGTGGCCATTTTCATGGTTACTAATGTGCCATCTCAAAGTGTACAGTCTAGATGTTTCAGAATCAGAATAAGCTTTATTGTCATTGCACAGTTAAGTACAATAAAATTATGTTCTGTACAGTCGCCCTAAAGATAGACGTAAGTGTACAGGGGCTGCAGCTTCTAAGAAGCACTGCCCTTATTGCTTGGATAGACAAAAGGGAAGACACATAAGCAGAGAGTGGTATAAAAAGGACCTCTCACACTATGTCCTTAACAGGGCATGGTATAAAGTATCAAAAACATCTACCACAGCAAGCAATGTAGATAGACACAAAACATGCATGGATGACAAGACGGTGAGATTTGTCCATGAGTGCTTCCAGACAGTCTCCACAGTCCTGATAAGATGTTGGTGTCTCTCAGCCAGTATAAGTTTCCATAGTCCTAATAAGATGTTAGTGTCTGTCAGCCGGCACAAGTTTCCATAGTCCTGATAAGATGTTAGTGTCTCTCAGCCGGTACGAGTTTCCATAGTCCTGAGAAGATGTTAGTGTCTCTCAGCCAGTACGAGTTTCCATAGTCCTAAGAATATGTTAGTGTCTCTCAGCCAGTACAAGTTTCCATAGTCCTGAGAAGATGTTAGTGTCTCTCAGCCAGTACGAGTTTCCATAGTCCTGAGAAGATGTTAGTGTCTCTCAGCCGGTACGAGTTTCCATAGTCCTGAGAAGATGTTAGTGTCTCTCAGCCGGTATGAGTTTCCATAGTCCTGATAAGATGTTAGTGTCTCTCAGCCGGTAAGAGTTTCCATAGTGCTGATAAGATGTTAGCGTCTCTCAGCCGGTACGAGTTTCCATAGTCCTGAAAAGATGTTAGTGTCTCTCAGCCAGTATGAGTTCCCATAGTCCCGATAAGATGTTAGTGTCTCTCAGCCGGTACAGCTCTGATAAGTGTTCAAAGAAGTTCTCAGGGTGCGGGGGTGGACAGAGCAGAGCTTCTTTATTTACTTATCCACCAGGAGCAATTTGAGATAAGTTGGCCTTCCACAGCTGAGCAAGGAGGCCAGATTCAGATCAACAAGAATTGTTTGGGCAAGGAGACACTGGTTCCTGTTTGCCTTTAGTTCTGCTGGAATTGTAGATGGTGAATCCAAACAGCCAGGTTTGTGGATATTCCGCTGGTCCATGCTTTGTTAGCTTTTCTCCAGGGTTGAATCCGTCATGCCGGTGAGTTCCAGGGCAGTGCATACGAATCTGAGAGCTCGAAGCTCAAATTAATCCTTCACATGAGGTTGTCAGCTTTACCATGGCCGCAACTGCTGCCGACATCTTCCTAATTTGTCAATATCCTAGGTATCCACCGATCGAAAAAGCAGAAACCCTGTTATCGTAAATCCAATTACGTAGATGTCTTATCCATGACATACCGAGCTGTGTGCATCCGCTCGGACGTGAGGGCTCTCCAGAACCCTGTCTCTTGAATTTTTTTTTATCAATTGCGTTGAGAGACCAGCTGACCAGATCCATAATAAAAAATTAATCAGAAGATGTGTAACGAGAGACTCTAATACACAGGACAAAGTGTAAAAGCAGAAGAGGGAAAAAAGCATCCATCTTGTTTGAGGGTAAGTGAGAAAAAAGTATTCTTCCAGTTTTTTTAGCAACTAATTAACATTTATTTGTCATTTGTGTATATTCGTCACAATCACTTGACTGTGACCTTCTTATCTGATGAAAAAAACAGAAATTACTAATAAATTTGATGTTTAATCTCTGCATTACTTTTATCAATGGCTGTTAATATTTTCTACCGTAGCTAACGGAAATAGCTATGAATGTACTTTAGGCACATTCAGCATTGTTCAACATTTCCTCTCACAAACCAACCTTCACAGCACGTGCTGTTAGCTTAAAAAATACATGCAGAACCACTCATTTAAATGTGGGCAAACTGCACCGGTGCAAAGAGACTGCCCGGTTTTCAATAACCTTCGCGTTAGAACGTGTAGTCTCAAAAATCCTGTTTGTACGTGGACGAGACATACAAGCAGTCAATGCTTTTATTTTAAAATATCCCAAAGTACTGAGGACTGGGCTATAGGTTGATGTATGTTTTCATCAGTTTATATAACACCTTAATGAAATGTGTGATTATGTGTATTAAAGTTTTCGAGCATCAGATAGTTACCATTTTCTGTTTCCGGTAGGAAGAATTTCTCAGTTACACGCTTGCACTCGCAAAAGACAAACTCCGGCAATGTGAACACATTAGAGGACGAGGATCATTGGCAGAGAGCTGGTCACATGAGGTAGTATAGGGACTTCCTATATGTCAGTGGTGACTACTTCCTGGAGGTGTGGCCAGTTCTCGTGTGTTGGTCGAGGCTCAGCGCCATTTCCAGGGATTTCATGGTGGCTCAGAATGGCCCAACACTGCTGTGAATTTTGTACCTTACATGTGTAGTTAAAATAAACTTTCTGAGATATAAATTGATCGCCCCTCCAGCGTCTGCTTCAGATCATTAGAACACTGGTATCTTGCAAGATCGAAAAGGGAAGGGAGAACCTACCTGAGTCCGTAGAGGACGGTTCCATCAGGGTGCAGGCGAATCATGCGGTTTTTGACAGTGACTCCGTGAACAAAAGACTTCTTGTCGTTGAGGAAGTAGGTGTCGGGGACCCAAAGCTGGTCGGCGACCCTGTTGTCCAGAGTTAAGTTTAGGGGGATTCCTATGTAGGCGAGACGTTTGTCCCTCCAGTACTGTTGGAAGTACATGGTCAATGTGTAGTCCTACAGAAGGAACAGAAGAAAGGAAAACCACAATGATGGACTCAAACTTCTCTTTTCGGTAAAACGACTGCATCAGATGTTTGAAAGGAACATTATGTTCTTTTAAGATGCGTAGCAGAGCGCTTTTACAAACTGGAGCGAGCGTGGACCAAGAAGTTCATACACTGCCCCTTTGCCCCCATCTCTTTGGAAACAAACTGGCCCATTTGGTAATGTGCCGTTGAATTGAGGCGCACTCAATACAACTGAGCTGACTCATCTGCAGCAGCTTTAGAGACGACTTTTCATACAAAATTTCATTTGATGGTCAAAGAACCACTCGGTATTTCAGTATTCACGGTACAGCCATAGCGATCCTCAAAGGTAAATTGCACGACGTGCAAAAGCCTTTCAAACAAATGTTTTCTATTCATTTTATTCAGATTGACACTCGGGCTTTTAAATACTGTGAATTACCATCACCTCCGCTTAAATGATGTGGTTTCTGTTGTTAAAGGAGTCTTACTAAATGCCAAGATATTTGCTCTTCACTTAAAACACAGTTGCGTACCCCTCATAGGTTATTCTCAGTTTGTTGTGCTAATTCTTTCAAATGCTCCACTGACTAAGGGTTTTTTGATATGCTGTTGCTTGGTCTGACAATATATGCACATGCAAAACATGTTAGACTTTAGCATTTACTGTTTGCCTTCTGATAATGGTAGTTTCTTTTGAGCACAAATTACGTCTTTATCTGGTGTATTATATTTTATGCACATAAACACTACTAATGCTAGGAGACTGTTTTTGATCTATTTAGAAAATAATTAGTTGTTTCTTGTCAAATTTTCCATTTATTTCTCCACTTATAGCTGAAAGGACCTGTGTTAGCGTAATAGGCTAAACTGAAATGCAAAATCAGTTTTATTTCTATCTTTAAAATAAAATTAGTTCAGATCTAATTACTTGTAAATGCGTGTTTGAGTGGGCTAAGTTAGAAGAAAGACTTTAGCTTGTTTGACAAGCTAACAACTGACAAGCTAACAATTGACAAGCTAACCGCTAGTCCAAGTGGGAGCCACGGCCAAAATTGATTGCTGTCAGTTTAAAACAAATTTATTTAAAAATTAATAGCATTTCAAATAAATAAATAAATTTCAAATAAACATTTTAGAAACCTTCCATCTCTGTCAGTTTTACCTTTCACAATTATTCCCACAGAAATACTATATTGCTGCTTGAAGTTTTATGGGCCACTCTGAAAGAGCTACTGATCGCTGTTGCTGTTAGCGCTTGCAAACGGCAGCAAATTTCTATGTAAATAACCTTGTATTGTAAAATTAACCGTAGAATAATAGTTTATAAAGTGTCCACATTAAATTTTAGTTTATTTTAGCATCAGGAACAGTTTAGGACGCCAGCAATCCACTCTGGTCTTGGGTTAGCCGTTAGCTTCTCAAAACGAGGAGAACTAAACTCCATTTCTCTAAACTGAAATCCTTTTTGAAGTTATCTATAAACAAGTAATATTTTTTTCCTACAAAATCCCACTTCAAAACATCTGAAAGTATCATTTTATTTTTAAAGGTGAAAATACAAAGGCTGCCATTTTATTAAAGCTGCTATATGTAACTTTTCTAATGATATATTTTTAACATATTTCTTCACTCTGTCACTAGACTGATGTTAGAGAGGTAATCTCTGAAAAAAAAAAATTGTC
>JARVJN010000905.1:2643719-2655299 GCA_031763805.1 Argolebias nigripinnis | reverse complement strand
ATGACGAGGTACACATGCACACACAAACATGCATATAACTCTTGTTTCTTGCATCTCTATTTTACTTGTGTTTTTCTAAATTAAACAGTATAGTCGTTCATTTTGGGAGATTATTATTTAAATGACAATGAAATCATTATTTCGTCCAAATGAAGGTACAACAAATAGGGAATATTAAAATGTGATGTTTTATTTTGGTTTAAGTCATGTGTTTTTTATTTATTTATTTAAGATAAAAACTTAGTTCATTCACACGTATCCGACCTACATTTGAGCTTTTAGAGCAAACTACCGAGACTCTCCGGTAAAACCCGGAGCTGTCCGCGCACGGTGCCCACTGGTGGTGCAGCTTAATAGAATAAATATTTGTTGTTTCCATTGTTGTTTCTACGCCAGGCCCCAGGACACGCAAACTGAAGAAGAAGAAGAACAGCAAGGAGGACAAGCGGCCGCGGACGGCGTTCACGGCCGAGCAGCTGCAGAGACTCAAAACCGAGTTCCAGGCCAACCGGTACATAACGGAGCAGCGGAGACAGTCTCTGGCCCAGGAACTGAACCTGAACGAGTCCCAGATTAAGATCTGGTTCCAGAACAAGCGGGCCAAGATTAAAAAGGCGACCGGCTACAAGAACGGGCTGGCGCTGCAGCTCATGGCTCAAGGACTTTACAACCACTCCACGACCACGGTGCAGGAAGACAAGGAGGAGAGCGAATGACGGGGCCCGGACTCTTCCCTTCAGGGGCCCCGCGGACTCTTTGGATACCAGGAGATGGGACAAGAACTGCTATTTAAAAAAACAAAACAAAACAAAAAAACACCCAGATTTCTGTTTATGGTAACAGTATATGGACACGATTATATAATTAAAATTTATATAGCCACACACAGTTATCATGTTGTACCGCAGCGTGACTTGATTTCAGGACCGCGTCTCATCCGCTTTCGGTTCTGTCGAGGTGTCCCGATTTTATTTTATTTTTTTAGGATGTCTGGTTTTTATCGTTTTATCGTGATCTCCTGTCGTTCGTGTTTTCATTAAACAAAGAGCCGTCCACAGACTCAAAACAAGCCAAAGATTTTAATATGTTCACGTGTAGACAAAATAAAATAAAAAAAAAGAGAACAGACTAAATTTTTTTTTTTTTAAATACCTATTTCTATAAATAAAAAAATGCAGAACGAATAATTAGTAATTTACCATTTCATTGTAAACTAAAGTAAGGAATTTAGTCAATTTTAACGTACTGTTGTCACCCAGCTATAGTATTAGCCATGATTTACTTTTTTTAACAAGATTTTAGCCACATTTTATAACATTTTTTGAGGATTAGTCATATTTACAAAAGGCAACGGTTGGATTTAGAAATGCCACACACTGTTAAAGTCTCCCCGCAGTTCTGGTTTCTCCGTTTGGATAAAATTTCACCCGTTAAACTATTCTGGTTGTTTACAAGGTAGTTCTTTCCTCTCCCGATCGTTAAACAAACCAGTGTATTTACAAACTGAGCCGCAGAGGCCTTTTACAAGCACGGTGGCGGTGTAGGAGTTGTTTGGGCCTGCCTGACCTCGGGCTGGTGCTGAGCCCGTGTGCTTCAGTTTAAGCTGATGAATTATGTGGGATTGTTGGTTTGAACTGTCGTACTCAAACTGTGAAAACGGTCTTTTTCAAATTACCGTTGCCTCCGGTAGTTTTGACAAGTAATTTAAAGTAACTTACACATTTAGGTTTTAAACTAATGTAAATTCAAAACATGAAAACAATGTTTTTTCTAAAAGGTAAATCTACCTAAACACAAGTTTTAAACTTACGTGTAATAAAAATCTGAAATAGGGGGTTTAAAACTACCGTAGTCTCCGGTAAAGTAACAGCAACTTAAACATCTGTGTTTTAATCCAGTGTGAAAACAGACTTTTTGAATTACTGTTGTCTCCGGTAATGAGACAATAAAGCAACCTGATTTATAGTAAAAAGCTGAAATGGGTTTTTTAAACTGCATTAAACTACCGTTGTCTCCGGTAGTTTGACAGCAACTTACACGTTTCGGTTTTAAACTAATGTAAATTCAAAACAGTATTTTTCTTAAAGGTAGTGTGACACTAAAGCAACCTAAACACACGTTTTAAACTGATATGTAATGAAAATGTGAAATGGGGGTTTTAAACTACCGATGTCTCCGGTAATGTGACGTAGCAACTTGCACATCTAGGTTTTAATCCAATGTGAAAACAGTCTTTTTGAATTACCGTTGTCTCTGGTAATGAGACAAAAATCGAGCCAAGTTAAGGGTCTTTGTCATTCTCATCACGTGTGGTACATGTGATGGAACGAAATTGTGTACACAGGGTCCCAGTTTCAGCCAACAAAAGTATAAACTGTAAAAGAAAAACAGTAATAAGATCCAAGATATGAACTAAGAAATATGCTGAACTACAAATACACTAAGCACTAATAGTATAAAAACAATACTCTGGTATGTAATGCAACCTACACACAAGTTTAACTGATTTATAGTAAAAAGCTGAAATTGTAATTAAAAATCTGAAATAGGGGTTTTAAACTACAGTTGTCTCCAGTAGTGTGGCAGCATCTTACACGTTTAAGTATTCAACTACCGGGTAATGTAAATTCAAAACAAGTAAACAGTCTTTGTCTCCGGTAATGAGACAATAAAGCAACCTACACACAAATTTTAAACCGATTTATAGTAAAAAGCTGGAAAATGGTTTTTAAACTACCATTGTCTGGTAGCGTGACAGCATCATACACATTTAGGTTTTAAACTAATTCAAAACATGAAAACAAGACTTTTTGTAAACGGTAGTGTGACAATTAGGAAACCAAAACACAAGTTTTAAGCTGATGATAATCTGACAAAGGATGGGTTATTTTTAATGAAATTTTAACTTTTTAGTGACAATGAAGAACCCGAATGCTAGTTGTGCTAAAATGTCACGTCTAACATTTTAGCTGTGTAACACTTTCCAATTATTCCCCAAGAATTCATATTTTAGACAATAATGAATCACTCCACTTTTTTTTTTCTTTCATTCAACCTTTATTTAGTCAGGTAAATCTCATTGAGCCTCCAGGGCTCATTTACAAAAGTGACCTGCTACAAACTAAAGAATGATGAAATGCAATGGTAGAATTTCCTTAAACAACAAACAAAAAAAAAACACAAGAGAGAAATACAAAGTGAAATGCAAAGTATCAAAAACTAGCAAAAACCACAAGGTAGATAATTGATATTTATAATTTATATTTATATTTAGATGTTTTATCAAATTGTTTTAAAAAAAATGTGAAACTACAATAAGATACTGTTAAACATTTGGAATATAATTTGAGCAAATGTAAAGGTCTTTTACACAACTAAATCACTGAATTTCTTTAAAGTTGTTTTAAAAGTTCATAAATCCATATCTGGCATCAGGACGGTTGTTTTAGCTTCCTGCACATAATTTCTGCTTATCCCACACATTCAGCTGATCTCTGATCAGATTATTTAATGAAGCACTAACAAGCCTGTAGAGTTTGAGGCATTCAAGGTACTTGTGTTTTTTTAATTTATTTTTTATAATTTCAATCTTTGTTCAGCTTTTCCTGTAGGAGTTAATAAGCCCATATGATAAAAATTAACAATAATCAGCGATGAGTGGGCCTTTAAAAGAACGTGAATTTAGAGCTGCACAATAGAATAAAGTATCAATTTCATTCAACCTTTATTTTTACAGGCTAGCCTCATTGAGCCACAGGGACTAATTTACAATATGACAAATTACTGCAATAAATCCATTTAGTTGCAATTTATCCTTAAGTGCAGCTTGATAAAGCATTTTTTGTTGTTGATTTTGTCAGTGGCTGAGATTGTAAAAAAAAAAACACATTAATTAGGATTATATGTTGTAATTTTTAATAATCGTTTTCAGAAACAACCAGGGCAGAATAAAAAAAAAAGTCCTGTAATAAATGTCAGCTTCCCTGCAGCCACTTCAAATCTCCAAGGGTCGGCGAAGGGAGTTTCACCGGAGGCCCTCGGTAAAATTAGACCCAATTTACCGAAGCTCTTTAATGTATTACTTAAATGAATATTCATAGGACCCGATTGTGCTTTGACAATGAGAGAGAAACGCTGTCCTGCGACGTAAAAACACGAGTAACCGTAAAAAAAACAACAACACGATGTTTCCCGGCGTTAAAGGGGCTCTGATACGCCGTCTAGTCTTGAATTTAAAACAAGAGGTGGTTATGTTTGGAAAACACACGCTCGCGCCTAATGTGATTCTAAACGCAGTCTCTGCGGCCATCTGGCCTGCATGTGTGAGCCGAGGTGACGAGTCGGCCCCGCTCGTCACAGTCAGCCGACCCCGTATAGCTCCAATATTGTCATGATAGCTTCCTTCGCCGCTGCGAATGCGGAAGACGCTTCTTATGACAGTGTATTTAAAATTCATACAATTATGACACAGCGGGAGGATTTCTCTCTACCCCCCCACAACTTCCCTCCCACCTTGTCATTGAGGAAGCTGAGGGTTTATCTGTAAAACAAAGAAAAGCCGGGTATCGTTTGCATAGTTAGCATAGTCTGCCTCGCAGGCACAATATGGATTTAATTTATATGCAAATGAAAGCAATAAAAAGGAGAATACACACTGGAAATCTCTTCCGTTTGGAAAAGGGGATGGAAGCGTTGGATTCCGCGACAATCACAGAAGGAGGCGTTCATATATTCAAGAACAATGGTTATATAATACCCCCCAACGCACACATACCAAAAAAGACCTAAGAGTTTGATATTAGCAGCTGTTTTACCAAAGCTCAGCCTTAAGTAGTTGCACGGGGATATCAGCAACTTTGATTTGTACAAACAGAGCTAAAGTTCCACCTTGCGTTTGTGCTTTTAGTTGAGTTAAACACCCTAAAACAACATTTGCAAAGCTATAGGCATCGCATCGGGACGTCGTAACAAGTCACGTGTTCGGGAACCGGCTGTGATACGTTGAAGTTCGGGAAAATGGTTCCAACTCTGGACGGCGGCGTAGAAAAATTAGGAGTTGTCAAAAGAAATGTGAGAGCTACGCAAACATTAAGAGGTGGTGTCGGTTGGGGGGCCCCGACCCCCGGTTTGAGGGTTTACTCTGTGTCGTTGTGGCTTCTGGACAATAAACATCAATACACATAGGAGTGAGCGTTAAGCTTGACGTAGAGATAGACAAAGTCAAATGCTTTGTAGCGGAGGTACACCACCGTGCTCAAAGGACGAGAGGAAAAGTCCCTGGTGTAAAAACGCACAGACGCAGAGACAAAGCCATTTTAAAAAGAGCTTCTTGGATCACCACCCTGTGACGGTGGTGGAGCGGCTCCTTCCCAGCTGCCGACTCCTGCTTGAAAACAGACGAGTGAAGAACCAACAAAATAAAAGCTCCTTTCGTGAAATTACTGCCAAACTTTTCCAATATACAACACGCAGTCTACAATTAAGAAAAAAACTATTCTTAATTATCTTTTTTTCATTAATTTAGACTAAATATTTGATACAACAACTCTGTTTGCTTCATGTTGTGCACAATACACACAACTGCTTTTTATAAATGGTTAAATATAAAATCTACAAAACTATATAAAAACACTAAGCTGTGCTTTAATGCTATGGGAGTTTAAAGCGAACTATAAAATAAAATAAAAAGGTTTATCCAGAGCGATATCAAATGCTGCAATTAAAGAGTTTTCTCCGATAGTTTTCCGGACATATATGACAGACATGCGGTTATGGAACGCAGGTACGTGCTCAATGTAAATAAAGCACTTTTTTACTTATTTATTCAATAAACTTAAGTGAAAATAGAAATCTGCACGTCAAAAACTTTAGACTTCTAAAACTCAAACATGTATTTTATGGATATTGCGATTACTGACATATTTTCAGTCACTTTGACTGTTTGCTAAACACACGGTAGATTCACAAATTTCGCTGACAGATTTCTAATTGATGCAGTTCTTTAACTAGTCTTGTATACATTGCTATGAGTAATTATAAATATTAAAATTAACAATATATAAAAAATCATATTACATTGGTTTAAAATAAAAATTGAATAAATTTGAAAATAAGAATTTTAGGTTGAACAAAGGATCTCACTCAGCTGTTGGCTAGTTAGGATTTTATTTAGCTGGTGCTTGGCTAGGTTTATTTTTATTTAAATTTTTCAAATAGCCTATAGTTAACGTTTATTTGAACCATACACAAAATGCACAGTGCAGTTTAATTAAATGTATAGTTTTGTACTAAAGCTATTTAAATGTATATGTAGTATGAGTACATTTAGTTGTAGTGTTGGCGAAAAATAGGGGCTTAAATAACTAGCCTAACTTAGCAACGTAGTTTATGTAGCATTTAGCTAAACGTATATATAAATTAATTATTTTACCTTTTTCCAGGTAAAATGACAACTGTACTTGTTACATTTTACTTTTATAAAACATCAAATATCAAGGGAAAGCCTCTGATTGAGCTAACGCTAACTAGATGAGATGTTTTCTGGTGTTTTATTTAAAATGGACAAAAATAGTTTTATTTAAAAAAAGAACTACAAAATGCACAAAGCTGTGTATTTAAATGCGCATTTCTGTACAAAACATTTAAATAAATATGTACTGTACACATTGTTTAAGCATTAGCGCAACGCTAAAAAAACCTAGCCTAAATTATCAACCTATTTTTGACAGTAGCTAATAATTTAAAATATTTAAAACATTATTTGACCTCTTTTAAAGTGAAATGACAGCCAAAGCTTCCTAAACGTTAATATTTATATTCTATTATAAATTTTAAAGTGTTTTAATATAACTCCACCAAATACAGTGATAGAGCTTCTGACCCAGCTAACGAGTTAGCATGACATTTAGCAACTGTGTTGCTAGTTTTTATTTTAAGTTGCCAAAATTGGTTAACTTTGAACATACAACTGAATGAGAAGTAATTTTATTTAAATGTTTAATAAACACAAGTTGACTTTATGTTGTTGTTTAAATACATTTTGTTTAAGCTTGAGCTAAAAATGATCCAAACTAGCCTAAGTTAGTAACTAGTTTAGCGTTTAGCCCCATAAAATCTTCTTGAATTATTTTACGTTAATCCTTTAGGTTTAATGATCTCATAACACAATTTTATATTGATGTTGTTTTTACCAAAATTATGAAATTTTCATAAAATTACACCGTCAGTTAAAATTACATCTTAAATTTAGAAATAAATAAAACACTACTTGTCTCAAATATAAATAATCAGGATAGGTTAAATAATTTTAGCAGTGTGTGTTAGAATAGGCTCTGTTTAAGGGGATTTGGCTTTAATAATAAAAAAAATAAATAAAAAAACAGGAGACTTTATGTTGACCCTGATCTTGCAGCAAATGTTTTGGCTTCAAAAGGACACAGACCATTCTCGCCACGGGGGAAATTTACTCTTGGCTTATTGTGGCCTGTCAACGGGACCACACTATCTCAGACCGACACACAAACGGACAAAGGTGGCATTGAGAGTGAACCTCCCACAATGCAGCTGAGCGTTCAGGGGGGGCTCGCCGCTCCAACAGTTGTGATCTCACTGCACTAAATCCAGATTACATGGGGGGATATACGCAGTGCCACTTGTTTACACCGCCCGTCAGAAGTGGGGGGTGATCCGAACAGGGTGGGGGGTGAAGCAGACACGGCCTTGGACGCTTGGTCTAAAGTAAAAAATAAAAATAAAAAAACGTTAAGTTGGGAAAATATTTTATTTGAACATGATTCAGGAGTTTTTCATCAAGCAGTTTCTTTCTCAGAATGTCAAAAATACACAAGGTATTCAACGAGAACGTCTAAATCTTTTCCATATTGGGACAAGGACGATACAGCCCTCCCTCACATATTGCAGTTTACTTCTTGCGTCTTCACGGCATAGCAGGATTTAAAACCCTGTTTTTTATATTGTATGTATGTACTGTACATGCTGTACAGTATTGTACTACATCCATATCATCATCATCATCCATCTAGAATAGGTCCCTCTTGTAAAGAAGTCCTCGTGGCTCAATGAGACTCGCCTGTATGAATAAAGGTTGAATGAAATCTCCATTGCCATAGTGTTTAAGAGCATATGAAGTGTTTATTATGGTGGGAAAGGTTTGTAGGATTGTGAGACGGGATGCTGCTACTTTGCGGATTTTCACCTATCGCAAGAGTCTCAGGGATGTAACCCACACGATAAGTGAGGGACAAGTGTGAATCCAGGATAGCTCCTTATAAGGAGGCACACTATTACTATTTTTAAAAGCATCAGTACATACCAACAGCAATTCGAGACACATTGAAATGAAAGGACATTTGTTAAAGTAGACGAGTTGTGCATCATGTATAATATCCATCCATCCATTATCTTCCACTTGTTCCGAAGTTGGGTCTCGGGGGCAGCAGCTTGAGCAGGGAGGTCTAGACATCTCTTTCCACAGCCACTTCTTCCAGCTCTTCTGGGAGGACTCCAAGGCATTCCCAGGCCAACCGAGAGACATAACCTCTACAGGTCTTCCCTGGGTTCTCTTACCAATTGCACATACCCGAAGCACCTCCCTAGGAAGGCACCCAGGAAGCATCCTTACCAGATGCCCAAACCACCTCAACTGGCTCCTTTCGATGCGGAGGAGTTTAGGTTCAGTTTCTCTCCCGTATAACAGAACTTCTCACCCTATCCCTAAGGGGGAGTCTAGCTACTTTGAGTAGGAAACTAATTTCAACCGCCTGTATCCACGATCTGATTCTTTCAGTCACTACGTATTATATGGTCGTACAAAGTATAATAATGTATAAACCTGTTTAAAGACCTACAAACACTTAGGATATCTTTCACTGAAATAAACTGAAAGCATGAGTAAGACGCACGATTATTCTCATGATCCAAAAGGTTCTTGTTTCTTATTAAGACAATGGTTGAGGACAGGGACATCTGGGATTCCCTGGTACTTTGGGTTGTCACATATCGTTTCCCCTCTTCCTCGTCTTGGTGCTTTCAACATGTGAAAGCACTTTACCATCTTGCACCAACAAGCCGTCTGTATGGAATACAGAGGCAACCAAAGCTTTGAGACCAAGGTGGCCATAGATGAAAACGCCAATCCTGTCCGCTGAACCTTTGGCACCAAAGCAGCGCATCAGCTTTTAAGAAGACTAGCATATGGAGAACTTTCCTATTTTCTTTAAACTCTGTTCAGTTATTTACCTACAAATGTGTATCTCACCCTCCTCTCACACTTCAAAAGCAGACAGGCTTGTGGATCTCTGCTTCCCCTCTCCTTCCCCATCCCGTCTGTCTTCGCGGCGGCCCAGAGGTGGCGAGAGGTGATGCCGGGAAGTGATTAGTCATATTCAATTTACATACGGCTGTCACAAAAACTCCTCCGGGCTGAGCGCTGATGTCATCCTGTGCGTGGGGCCCTGTGTGGCGACCCGGTGCATGAGAAGACTTCTCCCTGTCATGGGGGTAGAGAACCTTCCCCTCTTGGGAGCGGCGTTGGTGTTTCAGCGGTATGATGAATGTGAGGCAGTAGTTTTTTATGTGTAGGTTGTGAAAGTAGTAGATAGTCTTTCTTTGTGTGTTTACAGCATGAAGCTGGTTCAATGTTGAACCAAAGAAAAAATATATATATATTTTCAGATCAACAACCAATTTGTGATGGTTTTGGCTGAAATAGTCCACCAATGAAGATGTTTAAGAACAATGTATTCTGGATTTTATATCTTGCTACTGATTGTCGAGCGATAACCAACACAGCTTATCAACATTAGTAAAGGCAAAAAGGTTAAAGCTCAATCAGTTTTCCAAATCTTAGCCAGGTACAAGCCAAGAATAATTCTTCATAGCCTTTGAGCAGTACCAGATTATGCAAGAGATTTATTGAAACCTTTGGCTTTAATTGTTGGGAGTTGCTGTCGAGTTGACGTACAGTATTTCACCAAACTTTAGACGTACGGTACATCCACAACTCATTAACGTTTGGATTCAGCTTGATTCAAGATGGCTGCCACAGCTTATCAACCTTCGTAAAGGCAACAATAGATATAGCTTAGTCAATTTTTACAGCTTAATATTAGGTTTTTGCACAACACTTGAAAAAATTGCAAATCTAAAGTCAGTCTGGAGGGGCGGTCATTTTTTGTTGGGTTGATTCCAGATGTTTAATGTTCCAATGTTTATTCCCTGATAGCCTCAATTAAATTTGTCCAGAAGTTCATTAGATTATATGATTCGCTAACAGACACACAAACACTAGAGAAAAAAAATCTAATGACTTGGCCTGCCGCAGGTACAACAATGTTCCCTGATCCCAGTTGTGACCATGAAGCAAAAAAAATAACGTTTTACCTGAAATACATTTGTCAAAATGGTGTATAACAAGTACATTTTACTGTAAAAAGCTAACAGAAGGGAAAAACGTTGATGTAAGAAAAGAGCTAGGTATAGTTAGGTCACTAAATTTAGTATTTTTACCGTAGCAATTGAAATTATCCAAGTAAAAATGAGTGCTTTAGGATCATTTTAGAGCACAAAGTCATATATGTGCTGTGGTTGAAATGACTACATTTAAATGGACTAAATTTGGATTCAGACAAGAATAAAAGTAACTTTTATATGACATACTCGTGTGGGAAAGGCTTTTTTTTAATGACCATGACATGATGGTTTTATTAATGAGACCATTTGATGGTTGAATCACAGTTACTTAAACAAACAAAAATATTTAATTGTTTTAAGAGTTGTTTTTCTTTATTCTTTCGGCTGCTCCCTTCTTCAGGGGTCGCCACAGCGAACTAACTCGCACAAAGACTTGACGACAGACCACTGAGCTACCACAGCCCTCCGTGTGGAGCAGAGAGCTGCTAGGGTGCCCAGTTGGGGTTTCGAGCCTTGCTCAAGGGCTCAGAGTGGGGCAAACGAGGGTGAGGCGGATGTGGGTGTTTCACCTTTCCCACGAACATTTTGATGTTGTCGGTCCAGGGAGTTGAACCGATGACCTTCCGATCACAGGCCCACCTTCTCTAACCTCTGTGCCACCACTCCCCCGACACGTCTGGCCTTCTTTGCAGAAACACTGGATCAAATATAAACCATGTACATCTGGAAATAGTTGTTCCCAAAGTCTTTTTTACCATTTCCCCAAAAATGTCTTGTAAACATGGCACTGTTTCTAGAAATGTCCATCTACACTGAAACACCAAAGACGACCCAAAACACTGTAGGGACCATGCCAGGCCTGCGGGTGGCGCTGCCACAAAAATACACCAAAAACGAGAAACAAGTTGTGGTTATCTTAGATGTGGTGCTATTTCTGTTTGCAGGGAAATCTAGTTCGTTTTTTTTATTTTCATTCTGGATAAACAAAATAGTCTACCGTATTTTCCGGCGTATAAGTTGGACCTTTTTTCCTAATTTGCATGCCCTGCGACTTATAGGGCGAAGCAACATATTTATGGATTTTTTCCCATACTTTTAGACCAATTTTTGGCTGAGATATGACCGTTTTTCATTTTGGCAAAAAATGGT
>JARVJN010000905.1:2273618-2284826 GCA_031763805.1 Argolebias nigripinnis | reverse complement strand
CCGGGGGGGGGGGGGGGGGGGTCAGAAACTCAATCTGGGGAGAAGAGCTAAAAGAGAAGGAAGTGTACCTCAGATATTTAGGTTTTTAAAACATTTTGACAGTTTTCTATTAAAAAAAAGGCTCAATTTTCACCAAAAACACTTTCTGACCCACTGTTCCACAACAAATAGAAACATTTCAAACAGTAAAACAGTCAAATGATAATAAACGTAACTTTTAGAACGTAATTTTTCATCGTTTATTTTGTGTTTCGACAAAAAAAAAAAGGCGGCAAGCCGAGTAAGAAGTAAGAAAGAATACCGGTAGCTGCAACAATCAAAGCTAGCCGTGGAAATAACTGTAATTTACAGTTTATAAATAGATAACTATCTGTAAAGCACATTTTTAACAATACATTGTTTAAAATGTGACTGCGATCCGAGAAAACGCAACAAATAATGTTAAAAATAAAACAATTAGCTCATTTTAAACAAAAATGGACATTTTTGGTGCATAAAGTCACCTGGCAGGGCTGATCCTGGAACAGTGGCAGTACGGTAAGTGACCATTTTAGTTAGTTTCTGTTGCTATTTGTATTTATATTTTTATTTTATGTTTTCCTGTCTGTTGTGCTTGTTTGTTTCTATTGTACAGCACTTTGGTTGGCCTCGGTGCTGTTTTAAGTGCTCTATAAATAAATTGGTACAACAGTGGTTAGATGTTTCTCACCATGAGGACCATATGAAACTTGTTGACTTTTATCAAGGATCCGATGACCCCGAGGTACAGAACAGAGCTCTCATACGATCACACGGTGGATTCTAAAAGCCAACGGTCGACGGTTCGATGGTTTGTTTTTACCGCTGCTTTTGACACTGTTGACCACAGTATCCTTGGGTGGGGATTACGGGTGCTGCGTTAGAATGGTTCTGTTCTTATCTGAGTGACAGGAGCTTTTGTGTTAAGGTTGGTGATGTATTTTCTGCTTCCGTGCCTTTTTCCTGCGAGGTTCCACAGGGCTCGATTCTTGGACTCCTTCTGTTTTCACTATATATTTTCTGCTTCAGTGCCTTTTTCCTGCGAGGTTCCACAGGGCTCGATTCTTGGACTCCTTCTGTTTTCACTATAGATTTTCTGCTTCATTGCCTTTTTCCTGTGGGATTCCACAGGGCTGGACTCTTGGACTCCTTCTATTTTCAGTCTATGTGCTCTCTTTGGGGTCTACCCTGAGGAAACGGTCTTTCATTTCATTTTTATGCTGATGATTGTCAGGTTTATCTGCCCTTAATAGTTGTTGTTCCATTCACCCTCTGTTAAAATGTCTTGATGACATCAAGGCATGGATGGCTTCTTTTTTTTTTTTTAAGTTTCAACGATCAGAAAACTGAAGTCATTGTATGCTGGAGAAGATTCTCAGTCATCCAGAACATGGTAAATTCAAAAAAGTTCAAGACAAAGACAACTGGATTTTATTTGTAACAGAAATAAATACAAAGCGCAGTTGTTTTTTTTCTTGAACTTTTGTGTTTAGCCCTACCTGTACCGCTGTCTCTGATCCCATGAATCTCGACTCTTGATCCATATCTTAAGCAGTCTGTTACGGATGGTTTTAGACTCGGACTTTAAGTTTAATAAACATATTAACTCTGTTCTACAGAAAAGTTTCTTCCAGTTAAGGCAGACAGCTAAGCTGAAGTCCATGCTGACCAGATCTGACCTGGAAAAAAATAGTTCATACCGTCATTACAACCCGACTGGACTATACTGTAACTCTTTATGTTGGGATGAGTCAGGTGTCCCTTTCACGTCTACAGCTCATCCAAAATGCTGCAGCTCGGCTCTTAACAGGAACTCGTAGGTTTGATCATATTTCACTAGTTCTGTCCTCCCTTCACTGGCTCCCTGTACACATCAGAATAGATTTTAAAATTCTCCTGTTGACCTTTAGGTGCATAAATGACCTTGCACCTTCATACCTCTCTGAGCTACTTCAACCAGATGTTCCTTCTCGGGCGCAGAGATCATCTGACCGGCTGCTTTTGGTTGAAGCTCAGAGGAGATCGAGCCTTTTCAGTCGTGGAACTAAACTCTGGAACAATCTGCCCCAACATCAGACGGACCACTTCCTGTTTTTAAATCACTTTTAAAAGCACATCTGTTTTCTCTGGATTTGAATACAGTATGATCTGATTTAGTATTTTATTGTTTTGTGTTGTTCTTTTGACGCCTTTAATTTTTTTCTTTTAATTACTGCCTTTGATCTTATTGTTAAGCACTTTGGCAACAGCTGCTCTTTTAAAATGGATTTGACTCGACTGGGGTCAACAGACAAAACGAGGCTTCGCGCTGAAATCAGACCAATTTAAAGAGGCACTAAAAACAAGCGGGCTCGTTTTGTTCGGGGTTCAGGTAAACGAGGCCGACGTACTCGAAGAAACAAAGAAAACTTTGTGCCAATATCAAAGTTTCATTTAGGATTCTGGTCTTCAGTGGAAATGGTTACACTTCTTTGACCAGAGTACCACTAACGGCACATGAGACGCCCCTCGACAAACTATAATACCAATCTGTCACTGGTCCGGATGAGCAAATACCTTATGTAACCTTTGACCTTGACTTTAGCGCCAGGGGGTTAAAATATTACACAACACGCTGTCTGGTGGTGGCACAAAGGTGCTCAGGTTTCATTAAATTACCTTGAACGGATCCGAAGTTATGGGCGGGACAAGAGAAAGATTTCAGACGGACGACTATACCGAAATAAGGCCAACTTTAGAGGAACAAGTAAAAAACAAGCAGAAGTAAACAAAGCAAATGGTCTTTTTTTAGGACGATCCAACACAAGTTCCTCAACCCATTTGTAAAACACATCTAGTTATGATGATAAAACTCTCAGAAATCTTTTTTTTTGGCAAACTATCCTTGAGATGTTCAGGTCCTCTGGATGGATTCTTCTTTGTTGAACCGGATCTCCGGTCTGATCTACGAGGAGACCCGGGGTGTGCTGAAGGTGTTCCTGGAGAACATGAACTGTGACGCCGTCACCTACGCCAAGCACGCCAAGAGGAACACCGTGACCGCCATGGACGTGGTGTACGCCCTGACCCCGGTACAGCTTCGGAGGTTAAACTCATCCAGGACCACCAGTACCACCCAGACCTTAATAACACACATGTCCTTGAGATGCGCCTAAAGACGATCTAATGATAGAATCCTAGAAACAACAGCATGACAAGTCGATCTCGGCTCTGACGGTTCGCAAAACGGTCCACCAGGAGAATCTGGGCCCACAGACGAGGACTGGGAGCTCTGCCAGCTCGGCTGACAGGTGAGATCCAGATTTAACCAGGAGCACTTTCCCCAAAACAACTCCCTCTCTCTTGTTTTGTTCCTGGATGAATAGCTGCAGAGCTCCAGCCTGTGTGTGCTTGTCTACACCGTCACACATTTTAGACTCAAAATGAAACAAAAGTCTTGTTTTAACGTGATTGAACCCTGACAGAATAAGGTCTTTTACTTGACGTCAGCCGCTAAACGTGGAGTCCCTTTAATCACAACTGTACGAGTCGAACAGTAAAGATAAAAAACCTCATCAGTGCCGGATAGTTGTGGTTGTCTAATATTGGCTTCTTGTGCGCGGCTGGTTGGAGAAACAACAATCTGTGTTTGAGACGAACAAAGCGGTATCTTTCCCAGGAGGGACGGAGCACGACGCTGTTATTTTTACTAAAGATGTTCAGCGCGGGGGAAATAAAGCAGTGATGTCTTGTGAAGCTGCCAGTGTCGGTGGCAGAGCCTGGAAAACTGAAAATATCTCCAACGGTGATGTCATCTCCCCCCACTCCACAGCTGATTGAGCGAGCAGCGTCTGACGGGCTTCGGTGACGATGCCCACGGTAAGCAACGCTTGGGGTCCACACTCCCAGTGCACGTAAAAAACAAAACAACAACAACCGCTGCAGGTTTGACACATTTACACACAGTTATATCTGCCGCCAGTCCAGTGAGCCGTGAAAACAACTACTCCGAGCTAAAAATCACGCTGACCTTATTTCAGGCACCCACACAACAAGACGCAAGAGAAGTACCAGCTGCTCTGTGTGTGTGTGTGTGTGTGTGTGGGTGTGTGTGGGGGGGGGGGCTATTAAGTCCAAATTAGCCGTGTGTGGGATTTATACGAGATTATGAACCAAGTTTAGTCTTTAGCTTAGTTTCAGATTCATGAGCGCTGTACATTCAAACACAAAGGACTTAAACCTGGGATCATCAAAACCACCAGGATTTATTTCAGAGGGACGACGGAACGGCAACCAAAACATTTCCAACGTGTTTGAAATAAGGTGTCGAGCTGCATCTAAACCCATAAGATTAGCAAAAGTACCGCATCCGGCACATCATGCACCCATCAACAAACTCTTACAGAAATCTAAAGCATGGGCCCGGGGACAAGCAAACATCTTGTGCAACCTTTGACCTTGACTTAAAGCTGGGGTGAAAAAAAGATCAGTGGTGATACAAATTCATGTGAAGTTTCATTAAATTTCCTGAAGCGGATGGGGAGATATGGCCTGGACAAGAGAAAGTTACGGACGTAGGGAAACTATACCGTAATACGTCTATCCTAGCCCGAGTTGCTCCCGGTAGGACTGGATGGCGCCTTGCATGGCAGCCTACCGCTACCGTTGTATGAATGTATGAATGAATGGGTGGATGGTTGGTGCTGTAAAGCTCTTTGGGGCCCCTCACAGGGGGCTGGAAAGCGCTATACAGGGAGTCCTCAAGTTACGGCGCCCTCGACATACGGCAACTCGGACTTACGAACGGACCTAAGAACAGTACAGTTGTACCTTAAATACTGCACTGGTATGTGTTTTTAGATGAAAGTGTGCTAGCTAACCGTCTGTAAACAAAGTTCTGTGCATGTTTATGAGTCACATGTTGAAAAACGGGTGTGCGGCGCAGCGTTAGCATACATTTAGCATACAATTTCCGACTTACGAATGAAAATCCGGACTTACGAACGACACGTGCTTCCGACTTATGTCATTTTTGGCCTACAAATGGTCCTTAGGTCCGGAACTCGTCCATAAGTTGAGGACTCCCTAAATAAGTAAGCTCCATTTACCATTTACAATATCCTTTGACGGGTGTAAAATGATTAAAAACTACGCAACGTGTCTGAAGAGCAACTGCGAAATTAAGACGCAACAATATGAGGAACTACACGCAAACAGACAGTTTGGTCTGATGACGGCAACAATGGAAGGTTTCAAGCAATCTCTTCTGAGCTTATGGGATTCCATTTTCCTTGTTGGGTCAGCTCCTCCTGAGGGGATCCCAAGGTGTTCCCAGGCCAGAGAGGAAAAACATAAAGCCTTCAGTGAGTTACAGTATGGATCTCAACTGGGGTCCCTTTCCAGTGACACGAGTTCAGAAAAACCTCCAGAGCGAGACCCACAGGAGCTCATTTCAACCACTTGTGTCCATGATCTCGATCTTTCAGTCATAATCCATACCTCATGACCTAAGGTGACAGTTGGAACACAAGGATCAGTAAATAAAGAGCCTTGGCTTTTTCTTTACCAGGACAAATCAAAGCAACAAACTCATTATCCTGGATGGGGTCACAATCCATCAGTCCCACTCCATCCTCAACCACCAGTGTTTAGTCTTCCAGTCTAAACGTAGACATCTACGTGAGGTCCAGACTAACTTTAGATGTCTAATAAACTCTTTTTAGACCAAATCCAGATCCATTTAACCTACACACCTGCCCAAACCACGAGATAATGACCTAAAGCTGTGAAGGTTAGAGTCGAGACAACTAGATTGACTGAATGGAACTCAGTTCATACTGAAAATGTTTTCTAAGGGTTGAGTTTTAGTCAGTCTTGCAGACTTTTATCACATCAGAACATATATGGTCTGAGCTGGGATTTCTAAGAATGGCTGAAAAGAGTGTATTGCGTAATCCAAACCGAGGCGTGCATTCACTGGGTGGCGTTCAACAGTTCACCAACAGAGGGCCGGATCAGCAGCAGAATAGTGATGTGTCAGAGATGAATCACCTGGGACGTTTCTGTTTGTTTCTACATTCCCATCATAAAGACAAGCTCTGACAGGACAGCAGTTTTCAGCCACCGCTGAGGAATGTGCTCCACACACAAATTTACTGTTGCTCAACCTCCTCCCGGAGCTCCGGTCTCGCCTTTGATCCACGGGCCGTGAAGGCGAGGCAGAGAGTCAACAATGCGTGTTTGAGCACAATGCGACTCATTTTATATGACTCGGCGGGAACAAAGTGGATCAGCGCAGGAACCTTCAGGAACAAAGGTCATGAGATGGTGTCTCATAGCCGCGTCATGCCTAGAAAAATGTCCAGTTGATGGCAAAAGCTGTCAGGAAAGTGTCAGTTGTTGTTCAAGCTTTGCCAAAATTAAGTCCACAACTTTGGTGGCCATCCGGTAAACGGTTATTCCAGCCATGTAATCAATGGACAGTGAACTGCCGAAGATATGATGGGACATGGGTCACAAATCTCTTCCAAATGTTTCCTTGTTCTGTCTAATCTCCCAGTTTCCATTCTCTCATCGTGGGCATGGATGGAATATTAACTTAAGGAATGTAGCGATTCGGTTGAACAGTTGGGTGGAATGATGGTACATTTAAAGAACTGGGTGCACAAGGTTGAATTTATTGCGGATCTTCTCTAATCCTCACAGAATCAAAAAAAATTATACCTCTCCATCTCCAGCCGCTTATCCATGGATGGGTCGTGGATGCAACATGTCCAAGAGACCCAGACCGCCTTTTTCCCAGAGACACTGATGGACCTCAAAGTGTTCCCAGGGTAGAGAAGATGTATAATCCCTCCAAAGAGTTCTGGATCTCTTCCCAGTGGGGCATGCCATAAAAACCTTTAAAGGAAGGTGTCCAGATCAGATGAACCTTCTCAGCTGACTCCTTTTGATGCAGAAGAGCAGCAGCTATACTCCGAGTACTCCTCGGATGACGGAGATCGTTAATGCTGAGTCCGGCCACCCTACAAAGGAAGATTGTCTGGGGTAGCTTGGATCCAGGATGTACCGTAGTCTTTTCAGTCCTGATCCCAACTTCATAACCACAGGTGGGGGTTGGAACGTTGACAGACTGGTCAATACAGAACTTTGCCGTTTGTCTCAACTCTTTCTTCACCTCGATGGTCCAAAGGCAACGCACTCATTACTGAAGTTGAGGCCCTGTGGATCCATTTCCTGCTCCATCCTACCATCACTCAGGAACAAGAGTCCCAGATACCTGAACTCCTCCACCTAACTCTAACCCTTGAGGCCAAGAACCCCCCAGACCACTACCCAGGCAGGCAGAACTACATTCTGTGCTTTCACCCCCACAAACGTTTGATCAAATATCCCTCAGCAAGTTGCACCTCGATCACATCCTTCTGCTTTGAGAAGGCCACGAGCTCAACTTCCTGTTAGCCCACCTCAACCGATCAGAAACCGGTTCTGAAGTCCGTTTGGGATCTTGTCAATGGAAAACCCAACTGTGCGCAAGGTTCAACAGTCGAGTTTGATTTAAGGTGGAGTTGAAGAAGACCTCCATCGTTTTGCTCCTCGGCTGGTAAACCTCGCCTCGACTCCGTCAGACAAACTTCTTAATGATTGTTCTTGTGACGACTTAAAGAAAAGGAACTGATTAAATGCCGCCCTGCAAGCTTTTCACAAAGATGTTTCACCATCGGTTAGCGCTCAGAGTTTGTGTTGAGGACGACTCTCGGCTACAACCACACCACGTTTTAGCTTGACGTCTAAAAATGTATTGATTTATGTAGTCAAAGTTTCGAAAAGAACAAACTGAAATATAATTTAATCGTCAATTATTGTTGAAAACAACAAGGTGACAACATGAGTTTTTAACTAGTTATGAAAAAACATTTTTTATTTTATTATGAAGAGACCTGAGGTGCTGAGATGAAAGACTTTTGGACGGTTTTCGTAAACTCAACATCAAAAACACTAATTCATTTATAAGATAATTGACAACGTCTAAAATAAAACAAGAAAAATGATGTAATTACATTGAAGTGACATCAGAAATAACATCTGACGTTTATGTAGAGACAGATAAATATGATTATGATTAATGGGCCTAAAGAAATCTTTAAATAACCCGTTTTAAGTTGAAACAACTGTAGCATGAAAGACAAAAAAGGCTCTTTGATGTCTCTTAAGATCCAGTTTCTAGTCTTTGATTAAAAGAAGCACGAGCTGATGACGATAAGAGCAAACAGGAAGTGGGGAAAAAAACAGTTGAGGTAAACGTTTCATCAACTACAGCTTCAAAATAAACATTTGTAGCAGCTGATACTCGTGTGTGTGGGTGTGTGTGTGGGTGTGTGTGTGCGGCTTCAAAGACTCTCTGCAGTCAGGCTGGTAGGTGAGGAAAGTGGAGTGTAAAAACAGACAAGTGATGGATGGATAGATGGATAGATAGATGGATAGATGGATAGATAGATACCGATAGATAGATACAGATAGATAGATACCGATAGATAGATACCGATAGATAGATACCGATAGATAGATACCAATAGATACGGTCGATAGATACCAATAGATAGATACGGTCAATAGATACCGATAGATAGATACGGTCGATAGATACCGATAGATACGGATAGATAGATACAGTCGATAGATACCGATAGATAGATACGGTCGATAGATACCAATAGATAGATACAGATAGATAGATACCGATAGATAGATACCGATAGATAGATACTGATAGATACGGTCGATAGATACCGATAGATAGATACGGTCGATAGATACCGATAGATACGGATAGATATACGGTCGATAGATACCGATAGATAGATAAAGATAGATACAGATAGATAGATACAGATAGATAGATACAGATAGATAGATAGATACAGATAGATAGATACAGATAGATAGATACAGATAGATAGATACGGTAGGAAGATAGGTGGATGGATGGATGGATGGATGGATAGATACAGTCGATAGTTACCGATAGATAGATATCGATAGATAAGATACCGATAGATAGATACAGATAGATAGATACGGTTGATAGATACGGTCGATAGATACGATAGGTAGATGGATGGATGGATGGATGGATGGATAGATATATGGATGGATGATAGATAGATGGATGATAGATGATAGATGACAGATAGATGGATGGATGGATGAAAGATGATAGATAGATGGATAGATGATAGATGATAGATAGACAGATAGATGACAGACAGACAGATAGATGACAGACAGACAGATAGATGACAGACAGACAGATAGATGACAGACAGACAGACAGACAGACAGACAGACAGACAGACAGACAGACAGACAGACAGACAGACAGACAGACAGACAGATATCTAGGAGTGTGTGAGAGCCGTACCAGTTTTTGGAGATGGTCCAGTGACGCTGAGCGAACACTCGATCTTGGCCGTCTCCCAGGGATAAACGCTGCTGGCGTCCGAGCCGATGGCGACGGAGAAGGACGGGCCTGCAACACCAACGCAGAGACTCAGAGGAGCGGTCTCAAACAAACACTCGTTTAAAAAAAGAACTCGTTTCAACAGAACGTTTCAAACAGTGAACGGCTGAAAGTCGATGTTCTTTCCCCGAGGACACGAGACTCCACGAGGTAAACAGCCTTTAGAGAACAAACATGACTGAGTAAACAAGTAAACAAGGAGGAGGACCAGGTGGGGGAGGGACAGACAGATTCTAGGATAGATGGATGGATAGAGGGACAGACAGATGAAAGGACTGATGGATGGATGGATGGATGGATGCACTGATAGACGCATGTCCCACCAGTCCCTGAATGTCCACCAGTCCCTGAATGTCCACCATTCCCTGAATGTCCACCAGTCCCTGAATGTCCACCAGTCCCGAAATGTCCACTTGAATGTCCGCTTGTCCCTGCGGGTCCACCAGTCCCTGCATGTCCACCTGTCTCTGCATGTCCACCAGTCCCTGCATGTCCCACCTGTCTCTGCATGTCCACCTGTCCATGCATATCCACATGTCCCTGCATGTCCACCTGTCCCTGCATGCCCACCTGTCCCTGCATGCCCACCTGTCCCTGCATGTCCACCTGTCCCTGTATGTCCACCAGTCCCTGAATGTCCACCAGTCCCTGAATGTCCACCAGTCCCTGAATGTCCACCAGTCCCTGAATGTCCACCAGTCCCTGCATGTCCACCAGTCCCTGCATGTCCACTTGTCCCTGAATGCCCACTAGTCCCTGAATGTCCACCAGTCCCGATTGTCCACCTGTCCCTGCATCCCCACCAGTCCCTGCATGTCCACCAGTCCCTGCATGTCCACCAGTCCCTGCATGTCCACCAGTCCCTGCATGTCCACCAGTCCCTGCATGTCCACTTGTCCCTGAATGTCCACCAGTCCCTGCATGTCCACATGTCCCTGTATGTCCACCAGTCCTTGCATGTCCACCAGTCCCTGAATGTCCACCAGTCCCTGCATGTCCACCAGTCCCTGCATGTCCACCAGTTCCTGCATGTCCACCAGTCCCTGCATGTCCACCAGTCCCTGTATGTCCACCAGTCCCTGAATGTCCACCAGTCCTTGCATGTCCACCAGTCCCTGAATGTCCACCAGTTCCTGCATGTCCACCAGTCCCTGCATATCCACCAGTCCCTGAATGTCCACCTGTCCCTGAATGTCCACCAGTCCCTGCATGTCCACATGTCCCGGCATGTCCACATGTCCATGCATGTCCACATGTCCCTGCATGTCCACATGTCCCTGCATGTCCACATGTCCCTGCATGTCCACCAGTCCCTGTATGTCCACCTGTCCCTGTATGTCCACCTGTCTCTGCATGTCCACATGTCCCTGCATGTCCACATGTCCCTGCATGTCCACATGTCCCTGCATGCCCACATGTCCCTGCATGCCCACATGTCCCTGCATGCCCACCTGTCCCTGCATGTCCACATGTCCCTGCATGTCCACCAGTCTCTGCATGTCCACCAGTCCTGATTGTCCACCTGTCCCTGCATGCCCACCAGTCCCTGCATGTCCACATGTCCCTGCATGTCCACATGTCCCTGCATGTCCACATGTCCCTGCATGTCCACCAGTCCCTGCATGTCCACATGTCCCTGCATGTCCACCAGTCTCTGCATGTCCACCAGTCCTGATTGTCCACCTGTCCCT
>JARVJN010000905.1:1882002-1892303 GCA_031763805.1 Argolebias nigripinnis | reverse complement strand
AGTCGCAGGACATGAAAATGCTGGGAAATGTAGGCAAAAAGGTGCGACTTATAGGCCGGAATTTACGGTATATATATTTTTGGTCCAACCTGCGAGTCGGACATGAAAGTTTTTCTAGTTTCTTTTTTTTTTTTTACTTTTCTTGTGCACGGTTTTGTTCAGTTTGTTGTTTTACTGAAGCGGTTGTCCTCTGAGCCGCTGCGGTCCGGTCCACCCCACTGTGCCGTGTTCTGGGTCGAGCCCACAGGAGTCTCAGCCCCGGAGCGTCCGGTCCTTCAGCGTGCACGTGGCTCTGCTGCTTTGTGCCACATGTTTACTCGTGCACGACATAAGTGCGTTTCTGCTCTTTACGTCCAAATGAAAATAATTTTTCTGGACGAGATGAGAGGCGGACCTCTGGCGGTGCAGCCCGTTACAAGAACTTTTCCAGAAGCTCCACAAAAGAGCAAAACCTCAGTGAGTGAGCGAATGTAAAAATCTAAAGTATAAAGACTGACGTAAAACAACGAACATTGTGGACTGATTGTTTTTATTTTTTTTATGTCCAAAGGACCAGACTTAAATGTTTTATATTGTGGACTGCATTTATAAAGGGATTGGATGAGGGTCGGTTCCCCTCCGGACCACTAGAGGGCGGTAACGTTACAGTGAGGGTCAAACGACTGATCTAATAAAATCGTTTACTGATGACACCCACAAATATAAATGAAAAATAAACGTGTGGCTGAGTTTCTTGTGACGATCTGTGGAGACGCTAACGGACACTTCCTCACCTGAGACTGCACGTCCAGGCCGAGGCCTCTCTTGTCCGCGAAGATCAGGTTGATGATGCTCTTCAGGATCGTCCCCAGGAACGTGTTGATGCCGAACACCAGAGCGCACAGCTCCTTCGTGAGCGACGAGGCGATCTGGAAACTGGCGGAAACGTCGCGTGAACGAAACGTAGCGACTCCAAACAGCAGAACTTCCTGCCACAGGTGAGTTCGGACCCGCTGCAACTCACGTGGCGATCGGCACCAGGAACTGGTAGAAGCCTCTGAAGAGGATGTAGGAGACGTAACAGACCCAAATGTAGTCCGTGGTGCCCATGAGGAGCAGCAGGCCCGCCTGGAGCGCCGTGATGACGCCGATGACCAGCTCGGACCAGACGTTCCACCGGATCTTAACGAAGCCCGCCACGAACGAGGTCCCTGCACCTGCACAGAAATGACGAGTTACAAAACCAAGGACAACCTGAAGACACGTTGGCGTGTTACTCCTGGACCTTCCATCAGCGTTTCGTACGGTTCGGACACGTGCTCTGTTAAAACACCTGTGATCTTAGCGTCAGCAGCCATCTTGTGTTGTGGATCAGTTATGGAGGAAGACCCCAACGAGTCTGTGTTAGTAACACCGACTGACTGCAAGGTTTTGAAGACTGGTGTTCCACAGGGCTGTGTGCTATCACCACTTTTCTTCTCTTTATACATAAATGAGTTGCGACATAACAACAAAGGTTTCACATGAACTAAGTCCTGGTTACTGGTCGGAAAGACACCAACAGCCCCTCCTACTCCCAGCTCGTAGACCAGTTCTCTGTCTGGCTTGATGAGTTTTCTGCACCTTAATGTCCAGTCAAACCAAGGTTCGTCTGGGAGGTAGACGAGGAGCATCCAGACCTGTATTCAGGACAGGAAGTAGAGCAGGTGACTGAATTTAAATACCTCAGAGCAATAATTAACAAGTTGACCTTTGCGCCCAACTCTGAATCCAGACAGCGTCTGAGGAGCTTTAATGCTGACAGGAACACCTTGCAGTTGGTGTAAAGTTGTTGCCTTTAACATCTTGCTATGGGAACCTCCTAGCAGAAGTTGTCCCAAATCATTAGTCATCATCAAACAAAACCTACAGACCTGCACAGTCAGGTTCTGGAATAAAGTCACCACAGGTTCACAACAACCCGACTCATCCACTGCAACCAGTATTCAGACTGGAACCATCTGGCAGAAGACTGCTGGTTGCCTCACATGATGAACCATCGTCTGCTGAGATGGTTTTATTGGGTCAGCAAAGCTTTTTAAAGTGGACCGAGTCGATCAACGGACTCGTTTAGGAAAAAGAGGAAACTCCATAAAAGCTGCAAGACAGTCTGGAAACTTCCATGAACGCCAATCGCCAACGAGTCGCAATATGACGGATTTACCCACGATTCCCGGGGGCGCCAAGTCTGCCCTGTGACTAACACGATGTCCTGCGGTGTCCCCCGTCTCTAAGGGTTCTGAAGAGGTTTTGTAGTTCTGGAGAGGAGTGGACTGAACAGAGAATCAACCTAAATGTTTAGACTAACTCCTGGACATGAGCTACAAATGTCTCAGTCCTGAACCAGCGACAGAAGCGTCTCACCTGCTCTTTGTCTCTCCGTGGTCCAACGTCCTCTTTTCACATGAAAGACATAAATCAAGGTCCCAGAGTCTGGAGGACGAGTGGAAAGGTCCAGAATCCACATGGTTTGAAGTCCAGAGTGAAGTTTCCACAGTCAGGGATGGTCTGGGTCCACGTTCTCTGCTGGTGCTGGTCCACTGGGTCCGAGCAGGACTCGGCACTGGTCCACACTGTCAAAGGTACCAGAAGCTGGCTGTGGAATATTCTCATCCCCTGAGTTCTGTCCATAATCTTGTGTACACCAGTGACCCTTGACCTGCCTGGCTATAAGAAGAAACCGACCAACAAGGAGAAGAAGGCTCAGATCATCACAAACAGGTTCTCCAGGGTGTACTCTCAACAAAATCCTGATCCACCCAGAGCTGAGACTGAGCAGAAGGAAGGACATCAATGAATCCTACCAGGAGCTTGAGAGGACTGGACTGGAGGACAGCTCAGAGGCACTAATCATGGCAGAACAACACCAGAACCTCAGAACAAGAGCAACAGAGGCCGATGTCTACCTTATTAGACAAGATACAAAATGGACACTGGGCAAAGACACCCCTGAGACAGTCCAACACATCATGGCAGGGTGGAAGATCCAGACAGAGCTACATGGAACACCAGAATCAAGTGCCTGGAATAATGTACTGGAACATCTGTGCCGTGTATGGACTGGAGGTCCCATAGTCAAAGTGGGAGACGCCAACAGATGGAGAATGGAAGGCCGAGGTACTGTGGGACAAACAGGCGATGGCTAACCAACCGGACATCGTGGTCCCAACGCCAAGAGACTGCAACATCAGGAAGAAGCTGGAGAAACACCAAGAGCCGAAAGAGGAATGCAGAAGCTGTGGAGAGTCGAAGCTTCAGTGGTCCCAGTGGTGTCGTTGGAGCACTCGGTGCTGTGACCCCAAAACCTGGAAGAATACGTCCAACAGATCCCAGAACAACTCAGAGATCTCTGTCCAGATACTGAACAGAACCCAGACCTCCGGTGGAGGACCCGAGTTTGAAGCGAAGTGGAATCGCCCAAGAGGAAGAGTAGAGCGAGTTGTATACTTACAGTGATCCGTCACCGATCGCAGGGATTCATCCAGAGACCCCACGGTAGCAGCTGCGCTACATTTATTTATTACTTCTATATTTGCATGGCATGGCAGTGATGGCAAAGTTTCTCCAGGAACTTCCCAGTAAGGTTTTATAAAACGTTCCCACTCTACAAACACTTTGTATGAGATCTATGTACCGCACACACACACACACAATATAAATAAACTGCGATGCAGTGAAGCCACAAGAAGCGAACCGCGATATAGCAAAAGGGATGACTACACGGCAGTGGCCATCTTGGATATGGACATGGCAACCCAGTTTTCAACAGTGCCCTCTCTTACGTCGAGATGAAGCGACACGTTAAACTGGAACGTTTGATTGTTGGAGTCTTCAAGGTTCGGTCTAGTTCTGGAAAAGACCAGAAAACAACATTTCATCCCGTCTTAATCCAGAAGTCTTATGCCCCTTTTCCACCCGCTCGGCGCAAATTGGATCAGATTGGTTCAGTTCGGATCAGCTCACGTGTGGTTGTGTTTCCATTACACTTCTGTACCCATTGTGTGGGCAGGGTCCAGAATCCTACTCGTCTTACCACCTGGTGGCAGTAGTGTTCCCTCAAGCTATTTACTAGCCACCACTAAACGTTAGAAGAAGAGCACCCTGAACGACCTCGTCTCACCACCTGGTGGCGGTAATGTCCCTTAAGCTATTTACTTGCTACCTCTAAACTACTAGAAGAAGAAGAATACACAGAAAGACACAATCAAAATGGAGGACGTCAATGTTTAGTTATATCTGTCCGAGATGTTTCACTTACTCAGTAACGTTGCCGCAGCCTCCACGGCCCCGTTGTACACCTTGGTGTCGTTGGCGACCTTGTTCCACAGGATATGAACGTAGAACAGGACCAGGTAGTAGCCGGTGGAGTTGAAGATCCACCACATGGACCAGAGCCTCAGGTTGGGACTCCTCACCACGTTTCTCACCTCCAGCAGCATCTGCACTAAAACAGAATCCTTCCAGCGCGCCGCCGACCTCGCTGCTTTCTCCGGCGGGTCGACGTTGTCCGCCTCGGACCGCGCCACGGCCATCAGCTCCTTCTGCTCCTGGTTCTGGGCCCGGTTGAAGAACAAGGAGCGTTTGGGCCAGGGCAGGCACAGCGCCAGCAGCAAGCCGAAGGTCGCGAAGCCCAAACTGACGGCGTCGAGGACGTAGTAGGTGACTTTTTCAGAAGACACGCACAGCTGGCCCAGAACGGAGCTGGTAAAGACCCCCAGCAGAACGGAGCAGCGTGAGTACCCTGCCACGCGCTGGTACAGGACCGGGCTGACCAGGGAGAAGATGTAAGAGGAGTAGGCCACGCGGCAGGCCATGGTGATCCCGTAGAAGAACTCCATGAGCTGCATATGAAGAAGCGAGGAACCCAGCAGCATCAGGATCCAGATGACCATGTAACACACGCCCTGGACGATCAGAACCGGCTTGTAGCGCAGGAGGTCCGTGAGCAGGAAGGCCGGCACCAGCACGGCCATGTAGGAGTACGTCAGCACCGGTGTGATCTCGTTGGTCACCTGAAAACATCAGAGAAGATTCAATTCTCATTTTCATCTCAGTGAGGACAACGTCCAGATGTTTCTCCTGAGTCAGAAAGAACCACCGTTCATTTACCAAGATGAAGTCTGATGGCTTGTTTTAAAGCAATCACTCAAAACCCACAAAACTTTACAACCATAAAACTTTACAACCATAAAACTTTACAACCACTAAACTTTACAACTATTACACTTTACAACCACTAAACTTTACAACCACTAAACTTTACAACCAACAAACTTTACAACCACTAAACTTTACAACCACTAAACTTTACAACTGATTAACTTTACAACCATAACATTTACAACCACAAAACATTACAACAAATGCACTTTACAACCATTACACTTTACAATCACTAAACTTTACAAGCATTAGAGACTTTTCAACATTACAATTAACAACAGCTAAACTTTACAACCATAAAACTTTGTAACCAGTCAACTTTACAACCAGTAAACGTTAGAACCACAAACATTACAACAAATGCACTTTACAACCATTACACTTTACAATCACTAAACTTTACAAGCATTGGACTTTTCAACATTACAATTAACAGCTAAACTTTACAACCATTAGACTTTACAACCATAAAACTTTGTAACCAGTAAACTTTACAACCAGTAAACATTAGAACCACAAAACATTACAACAAATGCACTTTACAACAATTACAATTTATAACCACTAAACTGTACAACCATTAGACTTTACAACATTACAGTTAACAACAACTAAACTTTACAACCATAAAACTTTGTAACCAGTAAACTTTACAACCATTACATTTTACAACCCCAAAACTTTACATCATTAAACTTTACAACCACTGCACTTTACAACCAGTAAACTGTACAACCAGTAAACATTACAACTGATACACTTTACAACCATTACATTTACAACCACAAAAACATTACAACAAATGCACTTTACAACCATTACACTTTACAATCACGAAACTTTACAACTAGTAAACCTTACAACCGCAAAACTTTGCAACCATGAAACGTTACAACCATTAAACTTTACACCCACAAAACTTTACAACCAGTAAACTTTACCACCAGCAAATTTAAAAACCTGTAAAATTAAACTCAAAACTTTACAACCCAAAATTTTGCAACCACTAAACTTTACGACCTCTAAACTTTATAACTATTAAACTTTACAACCACAAGACGTTGCAACCACTAAACTTTAAAAACATTAAACTTTACAACTATTGAATTTTACAAATATTAAACTTTACAACCACTAAACTTTACAACTATTAAACTTTACAACTATTAAAACTTTACAACTATTGCATTTTACAACTACTAAACTTTACAACCACAAAACTTTACAAACATTAAACTTAACAAACATTAAACTTAACAACCACTAAACTTAACAACCACTAAACTTAACAACCACTAAACTTTACAACAACTAAACTTTACAACTATTAAACTTTACAACTATTAAACTTTACAACCTCTAAACTTTACAAACATTAAACTTTACAACCACTAAACTTTACAAACATTAAACTTAACCACTAAACATACAACATACAACCACTAAACTTTACAACCATTAAACTTTACAACCATTAAACTTTACAACTATTAAACTTTACAACCACTAAACTTAACAACAACTAAACTTCACAACCACTAAACTTTACAACTATTAAACTTTACAAACATGCAACTTAACCACTAAACATACAATATACAACCACTAAACTTTACAACTATTAAACTTTACAACCACTAAACTTTACAAACACTAAACTTTACAAACACTAAACTTTACAACTAGTAAACCTTACAACCGCATAACTTTACAACCATTAAACTTTACACCCACAAAACTTTAGAACCAGTAAACTTTACCGCCAGTAAACTTAAAAACCTGTAAAATTAAACTCAAAACTTTACAACACAAAATTTTGCAACCACTGAACTTTACGAGCTCTAAACTTTATAACTATTAAACTTTACATCCACAAAACATTGCAACTATTAAACTTTACAACCATTAAACTTTACAACCATTAAACTATACAAACAATAAACTTTACAACTATTAAACTTTACAACCACTTAACTTTACAACCACTAAACTTTACAAACATTAAACTTAATAACCACTAAATATTTCAACTACTAAATTTGTAATTATTAAACTTTACAACCACAAAACGTCGCAACCACTAAATTTTACAACTACAGTATTAAACTTTACAACCACAAAAATTTACAGCCATTAAACTTTACACCCATTAACACACAAACACACCAGCACCAACACATAAACACACAAACACAAACACACGGCGGCAAACTGAAAAAATTTTCATAAAAATAAACAATTTTATTCTTCTGCGGCCAATTGTTTTGACGAAACTAAATGTTGAAGCAAAAATAAAAACTAGAAAGCAGAGTTTACTCAAATTATGTCAATTTATCTGTATTGGATTTTGACTTGGCAACCCAGTTTACGCCCAGACGCAGCCGTACACCGTCATGAAAGTCTGTACCTCGCGTATTTTTCAAGTTATCGTGCTCACAACGTGCACTGACCGATGGATGGTATTTGAACACGCACCCTTCGCTCGGGGAGGGGGACGACAAAAAGAAGCTGAACATGTTGTGATGCATGAACAGAAAATATTTAGCTTTTAGTTTTGACCGTCCAGAAACCGTTTTAAACTCCGGTTCAGCTCAGACGCCCGTCTGACAGCTGGTATAAAAATAACTGATGATGGGAATCAAACCTTCTGACAAACTTTACCTCCTCCACTGCACCCCCACAACAAATCATAAAGATATTTTAATAAATACTGTAGCTCCTTAAACTGAACCAGCACTGATTTGACTTTTGTTCTTCTGCTCTGATTTAATTTAAATGAATCTCGTCACATCACACTGAGCCGGTGTGTTGGAATGTGACCTTTGACCCCCCCGCTCAGTAAACTCCACAGGAAGCACGTTAATTCTTCTGAGTGCTTCCTGTTGAAGTACGGCTTGTTAACGAGCTTCCTGTGCAGGTTTGTGACTCACCTGCTCTCGGGTGAAGTTCTTCTCCACGCTCAGCAGGGTGGGCGTGATGAACGACTCCCCGGGCCGTATCGACGTCATGAACCCGTAGAAACACAGGAATATGACGGAGCACGTCAACTTTCCGACAACGCCGGCGTCCTCCGGGGAGTCCTCCGACGGAGACGGGGCCTCGGACGCCGCGGCCGCCGCCGCGTCTCCTCGTTCCTCTGCGTCTTCGGACGCGGGAACCTCCGGGTCGTCGTTCTCCTCCGAGGAGCGGCTCAACGCCGCCTCGTCCACCATCGTGGCAGGTCACTCCGGGCCGCGGTCCATCTGAGGGTCGACTCTCAACTAAAAAAATGTGTCAAAACACGAGAGCGGCCCGAAAAGAAAAGTGATAAAAAGTCGTTCTATCCCCGTCCGGTCGGAGGAGAAGCGGCGTTTCCACGTGCGCCGAGAGGCCAGCTGGAACGCCGCATGCCGCCGCTCACACGCAGCAGGAAACGTTGACCTTTGCCTCTTGGTTCTGCAGCGATCCCACAGCCGAGACGGGGCTCGATGAGCTGAAACGATAACAAACATGATATGTGTCAAGAGAGCGACGGTAAATCATCTGCGAAACTCATCAGATCACACGACAGACCGGAGCAACTTGTTGAACATTAACACTGGAGGTAGCGTTACGGCTGTGAATCATTCATTTTTACATAAAAAGCAGGTTTTAACGTAACAGCACTAAATGCACAGATTATGTTTGTTTTTCACCATAATGTTCAGATTATCAAAGGTTGAACAAGTCCTACATCAGCTGAGTGGATTACATGCATGTTAAAAACAACAACACGGGTTTAAAACTAAACTTTTTACTTCATTTACTTGTAAATTTAAAAGCCACCGTGGATTTACAAATCGTTATTTTTACATTATATATATATATATATATATTAAAAAAGAGCAGGTTTGAATCACTTTAGGCTTTTACAACAACTTTCATTTCTGAACTTTAGATTAAAATTAATATTAATTAAATAGTATTTGGGTCAAAAGTTTAGCTGTGCACAAATCAAACCTGTTTGCAACAAACAAGTTACATAAGCACGTCGTCGTGTCAGAGAACAGAGCCAGCTTTAGCTGCTAAAAGCTAAAACTGAAGCTTTAATGTAAAAAATAAGACAAAAATTTAAGCTATGTGAGGCTAACGGTCATTTTTATGATTAAAAACGAGCGTTTGTAATAAATCAACATCGTGACGTCAACAACAGCTAAATATAATTCTACTGAACTGAACTGTGTTAGCTGTTAATTAAAAGTGTAGATTTAGTTTTAGTTATTTTCCAGGTTTAACATTCCTCACTGTACCTCGTGAAGTGCTGCTGCGACACGATCACATCCATTTTTTTCTACCTAAACCGCGGGGGCTTATGGGATTTGGAGTTTTACATTCCTTGACATTTTATTTAGTTAACCACATAACAAAAACTGTTTAGCCTAATCTTAGTCGACCACTTTTTAAAAATAAAATTAGAATTTTTGCGTTAACTATAAAGTGTAATTCTAGTTTTATGTATGTTTCGGGCTGCGCGGGGGCTTCTGGGAGTTGAAGTCTAACGAACTTTTGCTTTCAAGACGCGGCAAATCTTTTTTTTTTTTTGGTTAAACACAAAACAGATAAAAATTTAGCAAAACGTCTCTTATTCGAAAATTATTCAAGAATACTAGTTTATTAAAAAGTGTCAGTTTAGTTTAATTTATTTTTCGCCTTGATATTTCTTCCTCACGTGAAGACCCGAAACTGGTACTTGGGTGGGGAGGGGGATCGAACCGCGGGGGCTTCTGGGAATTGAAGTTTTAACTCAAAACTTTCCAAAGTTTGCAGCAAAGCTACAAACTTCTCACATCTCAACAGGATCCTTTTATGAGAAAATCAAACATTCTGTTAATTTTCTTTGTTTAATTTCTTCCATAAAGAACAAAATGTTCATGTTTATATTATATTTACAAAATTTATATGTTTTTTCTTTTTCAATTACAGTATTTCTGGACTATAGGTTGCACATTTTTACAAGTTGATTTGTCCAATTATTGTCAATAAATTGGAAAAATCCATAAACAGGTCGCACCTTTATTTAGGTCACATTGTGGTGTACAGTGTTAGTAAGGTAAATTGCCTCATCTCTCTCTCACCCAGTAGGAGGAGTCAGCGGGGGTTTC
>JARVJN010000905.1:1637061-1648356 GCA_031763805.1 Argolebias nigripinnis | reverse complement strand
CGGGGGTCACTGGTGTCCATGTCCAGCCATCACTGTGTGAGAGGTGGGGGACACCTGGACAGGTCTCCAGTCCATCATAGACAAAGTGCAGTTTTTTTTTTTACATATTGATTCATATTTAGGAAAATAAAAAAACATTAAAAAAAATTTAAAAATCGATTTTGGGGCTTTTAGAATCGATTCTGAATCTCCAGGACTAAGAATCTAGATTCTTTAAAAAATACATTTTTTCCTGCACCCCTACTGTTTATGACTGTTTATGACTGTTTTTGACTGTTGATAACGTATTTGGCCTGTTGATGACTGTTAATAACGTATTTGGCCTGTTTATGACTGTTTTTGACTGTTGATGACCTGTTAGTGGTCTGTTCAAGGCTGTTTATGACTGTTTATGACTGATTATGACTGTTAATAATGTATTTGGGCTGTTGATGACTGTTAATAACGTATTTGGCCTGTTCAAGGTTTATGACTGTTGATGACCTGTTTGTGGCCTGTTTACATCCAAATTAAAGTTTTGGAGCCAGTTTCCTAAAGAAACTGAAGTTTATGATTCATTTGCTTAACTTTCCTTCATTTCCTGCTGTCTCTTCTACACTTTATGACTTTCTAACAGCTGTCCTCTTCTTCTACTCTTCTCTTTTCCTTACGTTTTCCACGACTTGTTGCAAACCGCAGGTCGACGTGGATCTCCTCCAGTTTCAGTGGGCTCCCGTCCACCAGCCTCCCAAACCGTCAGCTGCGACCAGCTACAGCGCGTCCTCCGCCTCGAGGACGGTCGCTGCTTCATCGGTGGCTTCCTCCTCGTCGGTGGCGTTTGACGCCGCAGAGCATTTCCCTCCCCCACCCACGAACCTGCCACAGGTGACCTGTGAACACAGCGCCTCCCCCCACTCGCAGGAGAAAGCTTCCCAGCAGAAGTACGTGGTCAACAAAGAGGAGTACTTCAAACACAAGAGCATGGCGGAGCTGAAGCGCCTCTACAAGCACATACACCCGGAAGTGCGCAAGAATCTCGAGGCGGACTTCATAAACCAGCTCACAGATGCAGAAAGAGCGGCTTTAGAAAGCAAGGAAACGGCGGGGGACGTCCAGCAGACGCGCTACATGTTTGAAAACGACGGCAGCGGCTCCAGCGGATGCTCGAGTCCCGACAGAGAATACCTGGAGTGGGAGGAGATCCTCAAAGGCGAGGTGCAGTCAATGCGCTGGATGTTCGAAAATAAGCCCTTGGACGCGATCAAAGATGACTCCCCAGATGAGAGCGAGGGGAAGAACATCTCCCAGCAGGAAATCATCGCTGGCAAGGATGTCAGGTTCACCGCTTGGATGTTTGAGACGCAGCCCATGGACGCTCTTGGGGGTGAGGCCGCAGAAACAACGGAGCTGTCTCAAAAACAGACCGATCTGGCAAGAGGAGACGTCCGCACCGCAACCTGGCTTTTTGAAACTCAGCCTTTGGACTGTCTGAACAAGCTCTACCAAGAAGACGAGCAGGAGACGGGCCGTGCCGTCGCCAGTCACATCACTGGCGGAGATGTGAAAACCGCTCGGTACCTCTTTGAAACGCAACATCTGGATTCTCTGGGTAAAACAGAAACCATTGAGGAGAGTCACTTCCTGAACCTGAAGTCCGAGCTGGAAGAGATTAAGGGAGACGTGAAGATGACCACTCGTATGTTCGACACACATCCGATGTGTGTTATCAGGGGGGATTCAGGAGAAATGCTTGAAATCACCACCATCCGCAGAGAGGAGACGGAGAAGGGCGACGTGAAGACGTCACGGTGGATGTTTGAAACCCAGCCTCTGGACATGATCAATAAAGATCCCGCAAAAGTGAAACTGATTTGTGGTATTTCCATGGAGGATAACACTCAGGGTGGCGTGAACAAAGGTAGATGGCTGTTTGAGACCAAAACCCTCGACTCCATCAACGATGAGGAATGGGAGAGCTCCAGAAAACACCAAGTGGAAATTATTGGAGCCGACGTGAAGAAACACTGCCTTGTTTTCGAGACTCAGCCTATGTCTTTGCTGAAGGATGAAACCAATGCCCGACCTTTGCCCTCCGAGGAGATTGTAGGAGGTGATGTTCAATCAGCCAAACATCTGTTTGAAACAGTACCCATGGAGCATCTGAAAGAGCTGCTCGAAGTGGGAAAACTTAAGAAAACGGTGGCGTTGGAAGAGGAAAAGGGCGATGTTAGACATCAGAAGTGGGTCTTTGAAAGCCAGCCTTTGGCGAGTATAAGAGATGAGAAGAAGGAGCTCACAAGAACGGTGAACATTGAAGCCTTTGATAAAGGAGATGTGACGAACTACAAAGAAAGGTTTGAAACCATGGATTTAAGTAAATGCGAAGGAACAAATAAAATCCAAGTCGAAGGTGTCCAAAGTGGGTCTGTTAGGTGCAACAAAGTGCTTTTTGAGAACACCCCGATGTACGCCATGCAGGACAGCTCTGGCCATTACCACGAGGTGAGGACCGTGAGGCGGGAAGAGATAGTGAAGGGAGACGTGCGTAGCTGCCGGTGGATGTTTGAAACGCGTCCCATTGATGAGTTTGACGAAAGCATCAATAAGTTCCAGATCATTAAAGGTATTTCCAAACAGGAGGTCGAGTCTGGGGACGTCAAAACCGCCAAGTGGCTGTTTGAAACTCAACCCCTTGACGCCATTAAGTTTTTCAGTAATTTTGAAGATGAAGAACATAAAACCAAAGAAGAGATTGAAATCGAGAAAGGGGATGTGAAAACCTGCAGGTGGCTATTTGAGACCAAGCCCATGGACGCTTTGTACGAAAAGGTGGAAAAGAGTGAGTCAGACGTGGAGGAAGTGCAAAAAGGCGACGTGAAAACGTGCACCTGGCTTTTTGAGACCCAAACGCTTGACAACATACGTGATCACTCAGAGACGGAGACCATCCTGAAAACCTGCACCGTGAAGCAAGAGGACATTCAAGGCAAGGACGTGGAAATGGCTCGCTTCCTGTTTGAAACCGAGAACCTGGAGAACATCACGGGCGAGGACAGCGGTTCTTTCAGAAGAGTCACGGAGATCGACATCCACTCGGGGGATGTTTCCAGGATGAAGTACATCTTCGAGAACCGCTCCTCTGACATTATGAGCTCCACGTCAGAGGAAACGATGTGCAGGCTGAAGAAGCAGCAGGCCGAAGACATCCAGAAGGGAAATGTGGTCAACTGCACCTGGATGTTTGAGAACCAGCCAATCGACGCCATTAGCGAGGACAGTACGAAGACGAAGGAGGGTCGCACCGTGACGGACGTTCAGGGGGGCGACGTCAACAAGGGCCGCTTCATTTTTGAGACGTACTCTCTGGACGAAATCAAAGAGGAGTCCACCGAGACGGATATTTCAAAACTCACAAGCATCTTTAGAGAAGACAAAGAAAAAGGAGATGTGAAAAATTACACCATGATGTTTGAGACTCAGCCGCTGTATGCCATCCAAGATAAGGAGGGCCACTATCACGAGGTAACCACAGTTACTAAAGAAGAGATCCTGAGAGGAGACGTGGTGGGGGCGCGGTGGTTGTTTGAGACAAAGCCTCTAGATTCAATCAGAGATTCAGAGGAGGTTTACGTTATTAAAGCCGTGACCGAGGAAGGCGTTAACAAAGGAGACGTTAGTTCTGCCAAGTGGAGGTTTGAAACACAACCTCTGGATGAAATAACCACAGACATAAAAGTAAGGTCAAGAACAGTCGCTGACATCCAAGGAGGTGACGTGAAGACCAACAAGCGTAGGTTTGAGGCCGATGAGACGTCTCAAAAGTACATCAGAACCGTGAGCGTGAGCGAAATTCAAAAAGGCGACGTCAGATCTGCCACGTGGATGTTTGAAACCCGTACCATTGATGAGATCCGCGGCGACGGCGAGGAGTACGACGACATGGAGAGAGTGACTAAAGAAGAAGTGACGAAAGGGGACGTCAAGCAGTCGGTGTGGCTCTTCGAAAGGCACCCCCTGGACAGAATCAAAGAGTCTGACAGCACGCACACGGTCGTGACTAAAGAAGAAATCCCACAGGCCGACGTCAAAACCACAACATGGCTGTTTGAAACCACTCCGTTCCACGACTTCAACGAGAGCAGCTCGGAGAAGACAGAAATAATCGGGAAGAGCGTTAAAGAGACGCTCGAGGAACTCTACAGTCAGAGAATGGTGGATTCGCAGGGTATCCTGATCGAGGCGGATGAAATCGGCGACGTCCGCATGGCAAAGTTTAAACTCATGAACCAGCACGCTCCGCAAATCCAAAAGGAGGAGATCATTAGAGGAGATCTGAGCAACATCATGACGAACCTGCTGAACCGCCGGGAGACCACCGAAAGAGTCATAACCATTGACGAGGAGGAGCGGGGCGACATCAACACCACCGTGAAGCAGCTTTTCAACCAGGAGAGAGGCGTCAGCCAGGAGAAAGAAGCAATTATCCGTGGAGACATTCAAGAGGCCATGAACAACCTGCTGCAACACGAAGGCTCCTCCAAGCGAGGGATTTTGATTCAAGAAGATGAGAAAGGAGATGTGAAGATGACAATCTATTCACTCTTGAACAAAGGAGAGAAGACCACCATGGAGAAAGAGGACATAATTCATGGGAACGTCAGCAAAACTCTTCAACGTCTTCTTTCTAACTCGGGAGAGGAGGACTCTAAAAAGATCAGGGTTGGAGAAACCGAAAGGGGCAACGTTAGTTTTTACTCAACCTGCATTGAGTCTGGAGCCTTGGAGTACCTGAAGCAACTTGAGTCAGAGGAAGTCCAGGAGGAAGTGCAGAAGGAGCACATTATAGGCGGCGACATTGAAGAGACAAAGATGTTGCTTCGTAAGAACCAGCAGCAGATTGGTCGTACGGTAGCCGAGGACGACATCGTTCCTGGTGATGTCTACAGCTTCGTTAAAGTGTTCATGACTGAACCGGCTGTTACCTACAGGAACCTGGAGAAGGATATTGTTAAAGGTGACCTCCACGCAGCTCTGGACTCCTTGACCCAAGCCATCAATCAGAAAGTGGTGATAGAAAAAGAGGAGGTGGTGAAGGGGGACTTGTCAACGACCCTGAAGTCTCTCGAGGAAGCCAAGCATCAAGCGAAAGAAATGGAAAAGCCTGAAATCATCAGGGGTGACATCAGAGGTGCTCTTGAGTCGCTGGAGAAATCCGCGTCTGCAAAAACCGAAGCGAGTGTTGAAGATTTGGTGCCAGGTGACATTAAAGAGACCCTGAAAAGCCTGGAGGAGGCAAAGCAAGCTGTGAAGGAGGTGGAGAAAGAGGAGATCGTCAGGGGAGACATTTACACCGCCATGCAAAATTTACACGAGGCGTCGAACGAGAAAAAGATCTACCAGCACCAAGTGAGCGAGCAAGGGGACATTAAAGCAACCATTCAGCTTTTAATGGAGCCGAGCAGCTCTCCAGGAACGCAACGCAGAGGGAGTGTTGAAGGGGACGTGAAAACATCCATAAAATCTCTTTACGAAGGCCAGGAGACAACGCACGTGGAAAAAGAAGAGGTCGTCAAAGGTGACGTTCAAGGGGCCATAAAGTGCCTGATGCAGAGAAAACAGTACTCAAACAAGAAGCGCACGCATCCTCCCAAGAAGGCAAAAGAGCCCATGAAAAATCCATCGACTGTAAAGCAAGTGGAGCATGAAAGCTTACATGAATCTGAGAGTGAGAATGTAACACTCACTGCAGCCCCCACTGTGAAAAACCTCTCGCAGAGCTGTGAGTCACAGAGGCACCATGAAAGCAAATCGCTCCAAACGCAGGTAATAACCCAAGAGGACCACTCTGTTGCTGTAGTCAAAACAGACGGTCCTGCTGGGGCCACTCATCACAAGAGCAGAAAGGAACAGAGAGACAACGTGCTGCCCCCACAGAAAACCAACGCTCCCGAGCCCACCGTGATGAAGAGCACGACTAAGACTGTTAGCGATCAAAGGAGCTCAATGAAAACTGTTAATGATCAAACGAGCTCGATGAAAACTGTTAATGATCAAAGGAGCTCGATGAAAACTGTTAACAATCAAACGAGCCTGAAAAATACAGTTAGCGACCAAACGAGCTCGATGAAAACTGTTAACGATCAAACGAGCTTGAAGAAGATCGTTAGCGACCAAACGAGCTCGAAGAAAAATGTTAACGATCAAACGAGCCTGAAGAAGACTGTTAGTGACGAAACGAGCTTGAAGAAAACTGTTAACGATCAAACGAGCCTGAAGAAGACTGTTAGTGACGAAACGAGCTTGAAGAAAACTGTTAACAATCAAACGAGCTCAATGAAAACTGTTAACGATCAAACGAGCTTGAAGAAGATCGTTAGTGACGAAACGAGCTTGAAGAAAACTGTTAACGATCAAACGAGCTCAATGAAAACTGTTAACGATCAAACAAGCCTGAAGATCGTTAGCGACCAAACGAGTTTGAAGAAAAATGTTAATGATCAAACGAGCCTGAAAAAGATTGTTAGCGACCAAACGAGCTCAATGAAAAATGTTAACGATCAAACAAGCTCGAAGAAAAATGTTAACGATCAAACGAGCCTGAAGAAAAATGTTAATGATCAAACGAGCTCAATGAAAACTGTTAACGATCAAACAAGCCTGAAGATCGTTAGCGACCAAACGAGTTCGAAGAAAAATGTTAATGATCAAACGAGCCTGAAAAAGATCGTTAGTGACCAAACGAGCTCAAAGAAAAATGTTAACCATCAAACGAGCTCGATGAAAACAGTTAACGATCAAACAGAGAAAGAGGCCGTCGGTGTGAATGTGATGAAAGAAACGACGCAGAAAGTCGTCTCCAACGCACAAATAGAGACCAAGTCGGTCCGACGGACGGTGGTGACGGAGAGGACGGATGTGCAACAGAGCGTCAGAAACCTGAAGGTCGATCACCGGAGCTACAGAGGGAGGGGGACTGTCCAAAAGGTCACACCGGAGATTCACTTCCCGCCTCCTCCCTCCTCACCACCTCCACCCTCTGAGTCGGACCTCTCCCTCCCCCCTCCACCTTCGCCCGTGACAGAGAGCCCAGCGTCGCCTCAGATCATGAGGCAGGACAGCGACCTGCTGCCCCCGCCTCCCCCGCCGCCGCCTCCCATGGACTGCACGACTCCTGAGTTTTTCCCCCCTCCACCCACTCCGCCTCCTCCATCCTTTGCAGGTGGACATGATTTTCTCCCTCCACCTCCTTCGCAGCAGGAGCTCAATGCGATGCCGCAGCTTCCTCCCGCGAAGCCTTTGGGCAAACCTTTATTCAAAGTGGCCAAGCAACAAGAAGTGAAACCAACATGGCAGAAAAAGCAGCCAGCTCCATCACTTCCTCCACCTCAACCCGCTGCTGCTCAACAAATGGAGGCAACGGTTCACAAAGAGGAGGCCAAAGTTCAGGAGGTGAAGCAGGAGACTGAAAGAAACATTCAGACTAAAGTGGCGGCATCACCAACAAGGATACCCAAACAAAGTCCACAGCTACCCAAGAAGGTGTTCTTACCCCCCATCAAACTGCCCCCACCTCCAGACCCGGCTCCGGCCCCACAGTCCAGACCGTACGCTCGCAAATTTAAAACGCCCCTCATGCTGGCAGAGGAAAGATACCGTCTGCAAAAGGAGAGAGAGGACGCTGAAAGAAGCGTCTCTACTCCAGCGTCACCGTCCGGTCATCAGTCCACTACAGTAGAGAGCGGCGTGGAGACGACAAAAGTCACAGCGCTGCCGCAAGACCCCCCCGCTAAGAAAAGCCCTTCCCAGATTCCTCTGAGCAAACCTTCAACCGCAGCACTGAATAAAAAAACCACCGCTGCACCTTCGAATGTCCCCTCAGACAAACAGCAGACACTTTCAACTGAAGGTTCTGTGTCCCGTCACGAGTCCTCCCAGCAGGAGATCCGGTCCAGTTCCGACGTGGTCACCTGTTCAGTCACGGAGCAGCATATTCAGAGATCCAGCAGCAGGTCTGCCGCCACACAGAGTACCGTCCAGGATCACGTCAACCTTCAAAGCCCGGCTGCAGTCACGCTGAAAGCCGAGGATGTGAAGAATATTAACGTGCCTCTGACACCAGAGGGGAAAACGAGTCCCTCTCAGCCAACTAAAATTCCAAAAGTACCTCAGAGCTTCAAAGTGAAAACTTTTAAAACGCCGACAGAGAAGAAAGCGGAAAAGGCTGACGGTTTGGGGCTGAAGGAAATAAAAAGTGAAGCTCATTCACAACAAGAGAAAGTGTCAAAGAGAACCGAGTCAAACAGCCGGCACGCTTCAGCAACAGCTGAGATGAAAGAGACGCAGATGATGCCAACCAGGAAGGAGGCTGAAGTGGAGACCAGGGTCAGGAAGGGACAGCAAACAAATGTGGCTGAAGTCAAGCTGTTTCCACCAGGAGCTCAGCTCACACCAGCGCCGACTCATCATGGACAAGACCTCGTGTCCCAAAGTCGACAAAGCGTGACGTCGGAGCACCTTCAAAGACACGAGGAGGTCGTTGTGACTGAGAGGACGGTACAACAAACCCTTCAGAGGGAAGAGGCCGCTCATGTGGAGCGACGGCAACTGAAACTGAACGCAGCAGAAACCAGCAAGACGCAGAAGAAGGCAAAAGTTGAGTCAAAGGACGTGTCGCTGAAAGGCCCGACTAAAACGGCGCACACAGAAGCTCCGCCGGTAGAGAAGTCAGATTTGGAAAAATACGCAGAGATGGAGAAACTGGTGGCTCAGATAAAAGAGCTGGAGGGCGCACCGAGCAGAATAGACGGCAGCACGGTCAGGAAGATGGTGACCGACGTCCCCGACTGGGTCCTGGGCTCCGCCGAGAGACAGAATTTAGGACAACTGGCTTCACAGCAAAGCAAGAAAAAGTTGAAAGAGATGCTCGCTTACGTGAAAAACGTTTTCCAAACCAAACTCACCGTTCTGAAGCAAAGCTTGACCGCTGTGGAGGAGGAGCCGACGGTGCCGCCCACAACGGAGAAGAAACCTTTCACGGCAGCGTCCGTGACGATCTCGAAGGTCAGCGTCGCCTCGTCCAGAACAGAAAAGAAAGTGGTGGAAGAGACGAAGGTGCTCCCAGGAAGCACCAAGTGTCCTGCCCGCAGCGAAGGGATGGATCAGAGGCTGTCCTCCCCGTTAGCAAGCATTCGAACTCCGTCACCAACCTACATCACGATTGAGTCGAGGAGGGTGGACTCCCCCCTGAGGGTGACTCCATCTCCTCCGCCTTACAAGTCCGTCGGGACGCCTCCACCGCCTCCTCGCAAGTCCTTCACCCCTACTTTCAGCAGGGCCACGCCGTCTCCGACCCTCAGCCGCTCAGAGAAGCTGATGAAGCTGAGGGACACCACCTCCAAGCTTTCCCGGGGGATGACCCCCCCGCCTCCTGTGCTGGTGCCGGAGTACTGTGCTGCTGAAAGGGAGCAGTCTTCCCCGTTCAGTGACAGGGAGACGCCCACTGAGAGGATTGACCGTGGACTGGTGGATGTCGTGGAGATGGTGGATTCCATGATGACGGTCAAAGACAAGAAGAGTTTCTTCGAGGAGGCGCAGAAGGCCGAAGTGAACAAGATGTACCATCGAAAGGACCCCATTGACATCCCTGAACGTTTGGGGCCTGACGCCGAAGACGCCCCTGACACCATGACCATAGACCTCATGAAAGAGGACCTTCCAAAAGTTGATCTAACAAAACTCGTCAACAAATTCGAGTCCCCTCAACCAACGGTCTACACCAGAAAGGACCCCATCGCGATTACAGAGAGGCTGGGGAGCGACACGGAGGAGGCAGAGGCTGAAGCTCACACGTCGAGAGCCGAGGAAGTCCCCATGTTCACCGTCAAAGCCATAAAGGACGTGTTTGAGACCGGAGAGCACGGCTCTCAAGCGGCCCGAGTGCTCCGGGAGCAGATAGAAAGACGAGAGTCCGAGTCGGCGTCTTCAGAGCCGGGGCACCACTCCCAGACCACCTCAGTCACGGAGCAGTTCTGCAGCGTCGACGACTTCGGGAACGTGACGCGAGAGCTGAGGAGTGAAATGCATTCTGGGAGCTCGCTGATCCGGGGCAGCCCTCCATCGTACGCCGACGTGGTTAGGGGTGCGATTCCAACTCTCTCGGTGTCCCCCGAGGCCTCGACGGAGGAACTGCTGAGGAACTTCCAGCAGTCGTGGGCGGAGAGCCAGGGGGTTTTCCAGAACCTCGGCTTCAACGTGACGGAGCAGAGGACCTCCCAGACCGTGACCCACCAGGAGACCTTTGTGTCCGGTAAACCGGCTCGTGCAGCATGAGGATGTTGGTCCGGTCCTGACTCTAACACAGCTCTAACATCGTGGCTTCAGCCTGATCTCGTCTCAGACCTTCTCTGATTTTAGAGCAGCCGAAGGTTCAGCTTTGACTTTCTACAGCGTTTGTTCTTTGTTGTTTGTTGTTTGTTGTTGTTTGCCTCTGCTCTGTGGATCCGGCGGTGACACTAACAGGTCTGACTAACGTTCCTCCATCCCGAGCTGTTGCAGATTTCTCTGAAGGAACAGAACCTGCATGAATCGCCTCCAGCTGGAAGAAAACGAAGCTCTGAGCTCGTGTTTGTTCTGTAAATAAAAACACGTCGTCAGTAATTAATTACAGAACAAATCATCTGCCCAAACATCCGCGCACGAAAAACAAGGATTTATTTTGTGTTGACTCACTAAAATCAATTACTGTTTCTGTGAAAAATCTGTTTCAGCTGTTTGCCATCACAAAGCTGAACATCATTTATTATTTGTTTTTCTGGAGAAACTTTGACGGGCACTGCCACACGACAGCGGCCATTTTTAATTCATACCAAATGTATGTTTTTAAACGTTATAGTCACTCTTTCAATTGAGCTATGGTGGCCATCTTTGATTTTTGACGTGGATTCAGTGTGAGATGGGGAATGCTCTCATCTATAACCTCACCAAACTTCAGCTCAGTATCTTCCAAAATAGCTGAGTTATTGTAATTAGGGATGGGGCCGATCCGATCCAGTATCGGTATCCAATACCAGCATAATTTAAGTATCGGATATTGGAACCAACCTGCCGATATTTCCGATACTTTCTAGATATCAGAGAGCACGTATATTGCACAAAACTGTGACTTCTGTCTTAACATTGTGTGAGGTAAACCCAGAGAAGACACTCTGAGCCTCACTACAGTAATTCTCAATTTAATGGAATACAAGAGGCAGGTCTATACCACAGACGTCCTTCTGACTCATGGTGCAGCCCGGAACACTAGTCTAAAATACTGCT
>JARVJN010000905.1:461104-476174 GCA_031763805.1 Argolebias nigripinnis | reverse complement strand
AACGAAGCCACGCAGTGAGACAATAAAAACACACACTGTTTGCAGACGACACCCTGACTTATTTATAACGAAGCCACCCAGTGAGACAATAAAAACACACACTGTTTGCAGACGACACCCTGACTTATTTACAACAAAGCCACGCAGCGAGATGATAAAAACACACACTGATGTTTGCAGACAACACCCTGACTTATTTATAACGAAGCCACACAGTGAGACGATAATAACACACACTGTTTGCAGACAACACCCTGACTTATTTATAACGAAGCCACACAGCGAGACGATAAAAACACACACTGATGTTTGCAGACAACACCCTGACTTATTTATAACGAAGCCACGCAGCGAGACGATAAAAACACACACTGTTTGCAGACGACACCCTGACTTATTTATAACGAAGCCACGCAGTGAGACGATAAAAACACACACTGTTTGCAGACGACACCCTGACTTATTTACAACGAAGCCACGTAGCGAGACGATAAAAACACACACTGTTTGCAGACGACACCCTGACTTATTTACAACGAAGCCACGTAGCGAGACAATAAAAACACACACTGTTTGCAGACGACACCCTGACTTATTTATAACGAAGCCACGCAGTAACACGCTCTTATTTGCACGTTAACGCACTGACAGGGAATCAGACTGGCAGCTACTTCTAAAAGTTAATTTTCATCGTCAAATGAAAAAGGAGCTGCTAAAGTGTGCTGGTGGAAAAGTGGCATAACACGCGGTTGGCCCAGTTCGGCTCGGATCTGTGCCAGGGTTTCATCCCTGAGTGGATCAGTACGATTCCCCTGCTGCGCCACCGAGCAGCAGAGCTAAAAATGAAAAGGCTCTGTTGTTAGCCAGAGGAGAAAACGGCTCTTTTATCAGATTTAATGTAAATATTCAAATCTCTTCAAGCAAAGTTTGATCACTCGGCACGGACCAGGCGGCGTCTGGTTAGCTTTGATCAGCGGGGGAATTTGAGTTTAACTTAAACGAGCAGAAACGTTTCAGATCTCCCACCGAGTCCAACGGATGACAATAAAACAGATGCAAGTGTTGTTGTTTTTTGGTCAAGTAGGTAAAATCGCAAAAAAGCTGATCGACGCAACGGGCTTTCGTAAAAACCGTATATTCCTTTCTTGAGTCGTCTTTTCTGTTGGATCCAGTTCCCTCGAGTACGTTCTGCGAGGAGGGTGAGGAACGTGTTTCAGCAGCTTTTTATCGTAGAACCACATGAACAGATCTAGAACTTGGAGAATTCACGTTGTTTTTTTTTGTTGTTTTCTTAAAACTACGAGGCTAGGCTAACAGCGGTTCCAGGATCTAACGCCACGCTCCACCCTGTCTCAGTCGTTGCTTCTTGCACCCATTTATAACCAAACCGATTACAGAATACAAGTTTTTCCTCAAATACAAGCCTCAGCGGTCAGATCGTAACGTAGATGATTAGCCTAAAAGATCCGAGGGGGTCGTTTAATCTGCCGCAATGTTGGGTAGTCTCCATCTTGGATTTCCTTAAAGAACCAGCAGGAAGATGAAAATGTAAAAGGACGAAGTTGCAAATGACAATCAGTTATGAAGGATAGCGTTTAGTTTAAAGTTTAACAGTGAGGCGAAACTGTGTTTTTTTTATCATGTAGAAGCAGGTGTCAAGCCTGCGTCTTCCAGATCTGAAAATACGACTGAAGCGGTGCTCGACGTGGCGTTCCGTCGTTGGTTAGAAGTCGGCTTCTGCTTTTCGGTGCGCCTCCGCCCGCATCGTTAGCGTTCGTTACTTGATTCGACAGCCGCAGCTGCTTGAGCCAGTTTGTGTTTTAAAATAGTTTGCTCGCTAAAATACTTTTTAAAGTAAAGTTTTTGTAAATCGGATGCAAGTTGAAGGCGTTGCCGTGCCTTCACATAACCACTAGGGGGCAGTGAAGGAACGAGCGCACTGTTGTCAGTTTGCGTTTATAGGTTTCGAATTCAAAGTTTATAGGTCACTACTTTCAAACAGAAGTCAAATGTGCAATCTAGTTTGGCATTTTGAAGTTTTTTTTATTTATTTAATGAACAATTATCTCAAGTTAGAACAGAACGCGAGTGAAACTCAAATCACACTCCTTTAAATAAAAAAAAGCAAAAAAACACTTAAGCATCAAATTTCTACCAAAAGTTAAATAAAGTTTAGTCGTGACTTTATTTGACTTTGATTCGTTTTAGCAAAGCAGATATTGTGTCAGCACAGTCCGTTTGTTAGCACGTTAGCATGCTAGTGCTACATATTGGCGTGCTAATAAGTTAACTAACTGATGGGTCTGAGTCCGTTTAGTTTAAAAAATAGTGCCTTGTGATGACAGAACTACTAATTCTTCAAAGATTGACTCGTACGTTGGTCGAGGAGGTGGAAAATCCAAACTTTTATTGACCCAAGTGTTGAAAAGCCGATGGATCGCGTAGACGTAGGTTTGAACGTAGAATCTCTAATGTGAATATGACAGATGTGACTACCTCACTGTAAGACCATAAAAATAATAGAAAGGTCAACCTCTGCAAACATTATTGCCCAAAGTTTATGTTTAAAGAAAGTTAAAATGTAAAAATGTCTCTTTTTTTAATGCCTTGTTTATAAAATGTATTGGTTGTAGTTTTTGTCCCGTCGTCGAGCTGTCGACACGTAGGAAGCACTAGATCCATGTCCCCACAACTGCCGGCTCAGTGTTGGGACCCGGTTTTCAGGAGCTGCCGTGTTGCACTTTTGTAACCAGAGTCTGCTCACTGGTGTTGTGGGCTTTAAGCCCCGCCCACTCCCTCAGTTATTTTCCTAGTACTCTCTCCGGCCTCGACACTAGGGCACTGCGTCCAGCGTTTCCTCGCACTTCGAAGCGTCAAGCAAGTAGGAAGGATCACAGAAAAATAAAAAAAAGTTCCGTCTACAGATCTGCGGCGCGGTTTTCACTGCTCAACAGAAGTTCCCAGTGCTCCTGATATATTTTTTTGTGCCATTTCTAAATTATTTTTCCACATTAGTCTCTTTGTCCTGCGGTTGGTGATTCGATATGCCAGGGCAATCTTTATAAAAATGATAAACGTGACCACCGTTACTTGGAAAAGTTAACGAATACCTTCCAAGCTGTTGCCTGCTTGTTTAGAAATGCTAACAGCTAACGTCGTTACCAGCGCTTTTCGTTGTGATCCTTGTTAACGTTTACCTATGCAGAATCCTTAAATCTGTTGTATTTCCACTCTGAGAGTGTCTGTAATATAAACCTAGTTTGTCCGGAAGAGCGCGCTCGGTTCATTCCTCTGACGAAAACTCAGCCCTCGTTTTTCCACGAACCCAGCACTTTAATTTTGATTGTTTTTTGTTTGTTTTTTTAAACCTGTCGATGCCTTAAATTTTAGCGGCGATACCCAGCCCAGGTGGAACAGATGGCTACGTTTGTCGCCGATTCCGAAAGACGTTGAAAGAATTGTTCTCTTATGTAGAGAATCGTTCATGGTGCTACGCTCCCATTGCTGCGGCCCACGGGCCTTTCTGTTTCAAGACGACTTTAAATCCCCACAAAGTTTTAGCGTAAATAGACGAACGTTCGTTGTGTAGCACACCTCCGAGAGGTTCTGCTGACTGGAGGTCAGCCGCGGGTCCGAAAGACGTTACAGCGTACTGTGGTTATGTGTGCGTGTTAGGAAACGGTTCTAGGTACAAAATTATCGTTTTTATTATTATTTTAGATTTTTTTTGGACCAGGTGGAGTTCTCGTTACCAGCAACTGTAGGGTTTAGCTGTTTGCGCTCGGGAGTTCCCGAGTCTACTTTCGCTGCTAGTTTGTGTGATTTTTATCGAGCATTTTTGGGGAAATATTTATTTTTATAAGCCTAATACAAAAAGTTGATATTTTACAAAGTGACTTGACCAAAAGACAGTAAAACAAAAACACTGGCACTTGAATGTTGAATGTCGTTGGTGTGAGTGAAAAATAAATAATTTCTATTTTCCTGGGGTAGTGTGAGCTTTTTAATGTTAAAGATGCAACGAGGGGGGGCGGGGCTTCACTTTTATTATGTCACCGTGGCAGTAGAGTTTCTACCAGTGCAAAAATAAACCGGATTGGTAAAAAGGAAAAAAACAAAACTTCAAACGTCACTAGACGTTGTCACCCCCAACTTCAAGGTCAAACTGAAAACGCTCGTCATGCCTATAACTTCAGATCCACTCCCGATAATGAAACTGTATCCACCACGAGACTGAGCGACGTGCACATTCTCACCACGGCTTCCTGGTCAAGGTCACAAATCAAGGTCAAAGTTTAAAGGCCTTTGCTTGTCTCGCCCATGGCCGCAGATTGCTGTTCAATAGATTGTCGACGAGCGTATAATGCGCTCATGGGCGCTCATGTTGCCCAAAAGAAACCCCCGCGCTCTAAAGCCAGAGTAGAAGGTGGTGCCGTTAATCCGGATTAGGATTCTTCAATTGGCCGAGGAGTTTCGGGTTCTTTCTCAGGAGAACTTGATCAGTTTTAGATTGAAGCACTTCCCTTAAAGCAGTTCTGGACCTGAACAGGTTCGTATACAGTCGGTCTCTTGGGTCAAACGTGACCCGTCACGTCGAACCGAGCGGTGTCGGCTGAAAATTTCACGATACGTTCATTTTGTAAACAAAAGATGAATAAATACATAAGCTATGGGTCCCTTGACTCACAGTCCTGATTTCAAAATGTGGTTTGAGGTTTCCTTGTCCAAACGAGGTGAAGAAATCCCCAGAACGTGGAAAACAGGATTCAGACCAAGTTTTTAGGGACTATCCTGGTTGGAAAGACAAACCAGTCCTCTTTATAATGTCCCATTCCTGATATCGGGAAAAGCCAGAAATCTGAAACCGTGCCGAGTTTAGTTTGACCAAACACGAGTTCACCCTCGGTTCGACGTGACGGGTCTCAAACCTGAGACCGTTCAGTTTATTCCAGAAGTACAAAAAGACTTCTTGGTCAACCATGGCGTAGTAGACCATAGAAGACGCTCTGTTCATCTCTGGTGCTACAAAAAGATCTGTGCGTTCGGTGCATCGACCGAAGGAGAAGCTGCCGCGGTGACATAAGAAGCCGAACGCCCCACGCCTCACCCTTAAAAGTCGACATTGTGATCCACAAACCTGTTCGGGCGACAAATTCTGTCGCCAATGATAAGTTACAATCGTCCGCTGATAGCAATTTATAATTGGCCAACGAATTTGAAATAAAATCACCAAATATGCCAAGGTTTGGATTAAAAAAATGTTACGATCAAAGAGCATTTTATTAGATTCTCCCCCCCACGAGTCAGTTTTCTGTTTTATTTTGTCCAGACTCGACGCTCCTCCTTGTTGACACCCTTGTTGTGAATGTCGGGCAAGTGGCCGTCTTTAACGTCTTCGTGGCGCAGAATTAACCGTGGTTCTTATCGCTGTTGTTGTGATCTGCACATTTTCAGGCCGAGGCGCGTTCACGCCGTCACCGGGAGCCTCTGGCCGAAAGAACCGCACGAACGCGACCGCTTCGTCGGTTGTTGTCAGGGCGGTGGTCTAAAATATAAAGCGCGGAAAACAAAGAACGGCCAGAGCTCCCGACGCGACGCCGCACCAGCCTGCTAGTTAGCATTTGCTTTGTGTATTAGTTAGCAGTCGTGCACGACGAGCACTGCACGGAAGAAGATAATTCAAATAAAAACTGTGCAACTATTCTGATTTACCACAATTAAAGGTTTGGATTTGCAGATGTGAGACGTCTTTTGATTGGTTCCTTCGTGTTTTGACTGAGTCCGTTCCTCGCGAAACAGCCTCCCCTACGGACGTGGAAAGAGTTCCTCGAATAAAATATTTTTATTATTTTTATTAGTTTAAACTGGTTGAGGATCGAAGGGAAGTGGTAAGTTTTCAAAATAAAATCCCACGAAGACCATACATCCATGACCTTTACCTGCTAATACGTTTTCGGGTCACGGGGGGGTCACTAGTTCCATTGGTGCCCATGTGCATCAGTCACTGTGGGAGAGGTGGGGGACACCATGGACAGGTCTCCAGTCAATCACAGGGACACATAGAGACAAACAACCATTCACTCTCTCACCTAGAGACAATTTAGAGTTGCCATCAGTCTAACATGCATGTTTTTGGTCTGTGGGAGGAAACTGGAGAAAACCCACGCATGGTAAATGGAGCTTACTTATACTGTATAGTGCTTTCCAGCCCCCTGGGCCCCAAAGCGCTTCACAGTACCAGCCATAGTCCTACCGGGAGCAACTCGGGGTTAAGTGTCTTGCCCAGGGACACAACTATGTATGCAATGACCGGGGATTGAACCCGGGACTTTCCGGTCCTGAGCCGGCTGCCCTGCCTCTACACCATCTCGGCACGGAGAGAACATGCAGAAAGGCCCCCCAGCCGGGATTTTCATCCGGCGACCTTCCGGCTGAGAGTCGACAGCTCTACAGAGCCACCGCTGCCTACCTTAAGGTTTTATTTGAGAAAAACTTGTTTCTTGTGCCAGTCCTTAGTCCGGCGGTGTAGACCCCGGCATAATAATTGTTTTTTATTCCCCGTATCGAAGAGGAGACTTGAAATGATGTGCATCTATCTTGCGATTATAACTTTAAAAATGTTCTTTTTTGGTGCGTGGCTACATTTGGACTTAAGATTCCTTTAGAAAACTAGGTGGCCAAAGCAAAATTCAAGATGGCCGCCACCATAGATAAATGTGTGTGTAAGCTGCCCACCCCATTTGAGGAAACTATTCTTTCTAGTTTTATATTGCTTACATGTAGTTTATTCAAATAATTGTGGTGGCCATAGATTAATCAGTGGGGGCCAAGGCCACCATTGGGCCCCCTGCTGGCTCCACCCCTGGTGGTGGACAGGATCCGTCACTCTGCTGCCTCAGGCACAGACTCTTCGCTGTTAAATGAATAAATTCTCAGATAAGAGACTTCAAGCGCCCGAACGAGTCCACGCAGCTGAAGAACGTCCTGAGGTGGACTCATTGCAGGACGTGTCCCCAGCAGAGTGTAAAGCTGTGATTTAAACGTTCCACTCCGTAACTTTACACCCACTCAATGAAAAATGGCAAGTTTCCATCTTTTGGGTAGAAATCTTTTATTTTGAAAGTGACAAAATTTCTGGTTAAAATGGCTGAAAACACAAAACCGGTTTGAACACGTTCCTGTTCGGATAATTATATTTACGAACGTTAAAAATGAATTAACTGCGTCGTGTTTCGGTACATAAATATTTGTTTCTCTCATCTGAAAACTTCCCAAAGAGGAAATTTCACGTTTATCTAGTCAATAAAACTCTTTTCTCGATCTCAGTCCAGTTTTTAAACCACCGTAGATTAAAAACTAAATGAAAACGACGTTAATGAATAAAATTAGTTCTGAAACCGATGACGGCGAACTGGGAACGTTTTTCACGAGTAATCTAAGACGACGTCTAAAAGTGTTCATTATAAAAATAAAGTGTATTAATTTACAGGGAAGACTGCTTTGGGAGGCTCCGCCTTCTCTTTGGTCCATGGTTCCTAATACTGGTCCTTGAGGAACGCCATCTTGTATGTTTCAGTTGTTTCCTGCTCCAGCACGTTCAGTGAATTAAAGCTAATCACCCATTCATTCAGATCAGGTGTCGAAGCAGGGAAACGAGTAAAACATGCAGGATGGCGTTCCTCAAGGACCACGGTTGGGGACCTCCAGTTCTCCTCGGGTGGGCTCACTTCAGCTGTTTGGGACGTAGATCGGCCATCTGCGCAGCAAAAAGTCTTGGCTTCTTTAGCGTCCTGTCAGACAAGACACGGGGCGAACTGAGCCCAGGAGTTTGGAGAGTTTTGTTTGGTCCTCGCCGACCAGAAGTCCGGGTGATCCCGGTACCATTGCACTGTTGGACCAAAAGAAAGAGGTAAGTAACGTCGCGCAGAGAGGACTTGATGGTTCTGGTGTTGCTGGAGGACCTGTCTGCGTGATTCCTTCAGCCCAGGAGACCTCCGCCCTCCAGCCCAGCTGCTGCAGCTTCTCGCACCGGATCGGGTACCGCAGGTCGACCTGCGGCCTTCCACACCAAACAAAACGTTGAACCTCAGCGTCGCGGTCGGGCCGCGTCTACTTCCCGAAAGTGGTCCGCTCACCTGTCGGGCACGAACTCCAGCCAGTCGTTCACCTCGGACCCGGGCACGTTCTTGACCTGGAAACAGATCCGGGAACCGATTTACGAGCCGGCGTTACCAAGGGATGCGGCGATAGAATGAAACCCACCATCCTGACGAGCTCCTGCGCCAGCTGCGCGATGGGGATCTCGAAGCTCGTCCCCACGTTGTAGACTTCTCCCGCTACGCCTTTCTCCAGGACCAGCAGGAAGGCAGCGACGACGTCACTGACGAACAGGAAGTGGCGGGAAACGGGGAGGGTTCCCTGAACGGTGCTGCGGCAGAGAAGAAACCACGTTCACTCTCGCGTCGGGTCTTACTCGGACTAATGCTGACGCCGAGGTGTCGAGACCATTTGTTGTTCTCCTGCAGGAGGGTGAGGAACCTGGGGATCACCTGAAACACCAACATTCATCAGACCAGCCTCAAACCTGCAGACGCAGCGATAATAAAAACCGAGCTCGTACCTTCTCCGTGTACTGCCGAGGCCCGTACACGTTGTTGCTCCTGGTGATGATGACGGGAAACTGGCGACACAAACGGCAGGACATGAATCGGATCCGAGTCCGGATGGACACGGTCCAAACCGAGACGGTTTACCTGATACTTGTCCCAGTAGGACCGGACCAGGCGCTCCGCAGCTGCTTTGGTGGCGGAGTACGGGTTGGTTGGCCTCAACGGGCTGGACTCGTCAAACACCTGGAGGAGGGACGAGACGAACCTGATCCACCAGAACATTCACAGGTCCGTTCACGAACCTTTATTTATCCAGGTTGGTCTCACTGAGTCACGAGGACTCTGTTTCAAGAGAGACCTGTTTGATGCCGATATATGACCCGATGCAACACCAACAATTGTTGCTAAGGAACGCCTTAGCAACAGGTGTCATCAGCAAAGACAGGCATCTTATATAAACTGTAAAGAGAATGGGGCCTAAGATTGAGCCTTGAGGTACACCATTATTGATAGAAAGAGACCTGTTTGAGGCTGATGTACGACCCGATGCAACACCAACACCAGTTGCTAAGGAAAGCCTTAGCAACAGGTGTCATCAGCAAAGAGAGGCATCTTATATAAACTGTAAAGAGAGTGGGTCCTAAGATTGAGCCTTGAGGTACACCATTATTGATAGAGATTTGAGGCTGATGTACGACCCAATGCAACACCAACACCTGTTGCTAAGGAAAGCCTTAGCAACAAGGGTCATCAGCAAAGAGAGGCATCTTATATAAACTAAAGAGAGTGGGTCCTAAGATTGAGCCTTGAGGTACACCATTATTGATAGAGACCTGTTTGAGGCTGATGTACAACCCGATGCAACACCAACACCTGTTGATAAGGAAAGCCTTAGCAACAAGTGTCATCAGCAAAGAGGCATCTTATATAAACTGTAAAGAGAGTGGGTCCTAACATTGAGCCTTGCGGTACACCATTATTGATAGTTAAAAAGTAAAAACACTGACTTCCCCCCGGCTGCCTCCGTAGACCTCGTCGCTGCTGACGTAGATGAAGCGCTGCGGCTGGCGTGGAGCCCGGTGGGCGGCGTCCAGTAGGACCCTGGTCCCATCCACGTTGACCCGCTGGAAGCTGGAGGATGACTCGAACGAGGACTCTGGGGGGATGAGAAGGCAAATGTCAGGCCCAACGCCGAAACGGATCCGGGTTGCCGTCCGAGCCGCCCGCTCACCTACGTGGGTCTTGGCCGCCAGGTGGAAGACGACGTCAATGTCCTCCGTGCTGAAGATGTGGTCCAGCAGCCGAGAGTTGCACACGTCTCCCTGTTGGACGTCCAAACACAAGGTCAAAACTACAAGCTAGCATTAGCAACAGTACAAAACTACAAGCTAACATTGGCAAAAGTACAAACTAACCTTAGCAAAACTACAAGCTAATGTCAGCAAAATTATATTAGCAAAACTACAAGCTAGCATTAGCAAAATTACAAGCTAATGTTAGCAAAATTACAATCTACCAATACCAAACTACAAGCTAACGTAAGCAAACAACAACCTAATACAGTATTAGCAAAACAACAAGCTAACATTAGCAAAACTACAAGCTAGCATTAGCAACAATGCAAACCAACCTTAGCAAAAGTACATGCTAATGTTAGCAAAACTACAAACTAACAATACCAAACTACAAGCTAACATTAGCAAAACTACAAGCTAATGTTTGCAAAATTACAATCAACAAATACCAAACTACAAGCTAAAGTTAACAAACAACAAGTTAATATTAGCAAAACAACAAGCCAATATTAGCAAAACAACAAGCTAACATTAGCTAAACTACAAGCTAGCATAAGCTAGCATAAGCAACAGTGCAAACTAACCTTAGCAAAAGTACATGCTAATGATAGCTAAACTACAAACTAACAATACCAAACTACAAGCTAACATTAGCAAAACTACAAGCCAACATTAGCAAAACTATCAGCTAACATTAGCAAAACTACAAGCTAGCATTAGCAAAACTACAAGTTAGCATTAGCAAAAATACAAACTAACCTTAGCAAAACTACAAGCAAATGTCAGCAAAATTACAAGCTACCAATACCAAACAACAAGCTAACATTAGCAAAACTACAAGCTAGCATTAGCAAAACTACAAGCTAGCATTAGCAACAGTACAAACTAATCTTAGCAAAACTACAAGCTAACATGAGCAAAACTACAATCTAACATTAGCAAAACTACAAGCTAGCATTAGCAAAACTACAAGCTAACATTAGCAAAACTACAAGCTGTCATTCGCAAAACAAGCTAACATTAGCAAAACAACAAACTAACCTAAGCAAAACTACAAGCTAATTTCGGCTTCGGCTGTCATCAGCCAACTGGTTGATCCACTGTGAGAGGGTGCTATTTATAAGACTGAGCTGAATTGACAGGGCGTTCTCTGTAGCAGGACCAAGTCTCTGGAACGAGTTACCGCTGCTCGCCTGACAGGCCCCCTCCCTCTCGGTTTTCAAATCCCGTTTAAAGATCCATTACTATTCCGTTGCTTTCGACACCAGCTGATTTGTATTTGGTCGTTTTATTTATGATCTGCAATGTTTTTATGTCTTTCGTTTTGTACTTCATTATGTGTGTTGCCAGTTGTTTGTTTGTTCAGCACTTAGGTTTGGCCTTGTTCCTGTTTAAAGTGCTCTATAAATAAAATGGTATGGAATGAATACAGCAGCTCAGACTGAGGAAGTCTTTCGGACGAAAGACGAAACGTTTCTACAATTTTTTGTTTTGTTTTGTTTTTTTGCTTTGTTTTGTTGTTTGAATGTCCAGAGGACCAGCTTTTTTAGATTTTTCTACCTGGATTATTGAAAATGCATCAGGGTACTACAAGCTAATGTTAGCAAAACTACAAGCTAATGTTAGCAAAACTACAAGCTAGCATTAGTAAAACTACAATCCTTCAGACTGTCCCGCTCCACATTTACAGAAACTTTTCACATTTACCCAAATGAAGGTGTAGTTCTTTCTGCTTTCGACGCTCTCCAGACTCCTGGGGCTGTGGCAGTAATCCAGCTGTGACAAACATCCAGATGTTACTGAATTATTAACAATAATACACAAATAAAACGCACGATGACTCACGTTATCCAGATTAATAATCCTCCAGTCGGGATGAGTGTTGACCAGTGAACACACCAGATGAGAGCCGCTGCACATTTCAAAGGTTTTATCTGGAACTGTGTTTGATTTTTTAAATAAAAGTGTTACATTGTTAGTTTAAACTCACATGAATCCGGAGCCTCCTGTCACTAAAACCGTCCTGGTGAAGTCCATCTTCTGGTCTCCCGTCAGCTCTCACTTTAAGATTAAACACAAATCATCATTTTGTTCATCGTTTCGTTCGCTAATAAAATAAAATAAACTCCTTAATCTTCCTTCGGTGGCGCGCGACAGTCACCGGCGTTTTACGGCACTGTTGACACGTAGATAAATGGGCGGGACAATTAGCGCGTTCTGCTGTCCGATTGGCTGTGACGCGTGACGTAGGAATCTTCACTTAGCCTGATTGGTCAATTCCCGAATTGTTGGAGCGACGTCATCTTTTCAAGTGAGAGAAAGTACTCTTGTTGTTTCCGGTTGTTCTTTTCGAAGTAAGAGTTTTCAATGCGTTGTCAAAAATTATGCGGTTCCGTGGCTTTTGGTTTGTGGAGTAAACATTCATGCCGTACGTTTTTGTGACCAGCAGGTGGCGCGCTTGTTTTAAAAGTTAGATGCACTCTTTAAATGGTTTTAAGAATCTGTTGGAATCCTGGCAAAAAACCCAATGCAGACATGTTCTTGTTTTTCATTTTATACATCTACCTTATAATGTTTTGCTAGTTTTTGATACTTTGTTTTAAAAAAAAGTATTTCTATCTTATGTTTGTCTATTGTTTAAGGAAATTCTACCATTGCTGTTGTCATCATTCTTTAGTTTGTAGCAGGTCTCTCTTGTAAATGAGTCCACAAGGCTCAATGAGATTAACCTGACCAAATAAAGGTTGAATGAATGAATGAACTGTGCACAGGGTGGTATTGTGGTGCACAAGGCAGCTAGCAAAGCAGTGGCTAAAGCTGTTGCATCACAGCAAGAAGGTTGCAAGTTCAAATCCCAGCTGCAAATTTTCCCCATAGAGTGTACCTGCTTGGATTATCTCTAGCATGTAGACCAACAAACATGCACGTTAAGGTACGTGGTGACTCTAGGTGTGAGTGAATGTTTGTCTCCATGTGTCCCTGTGATGCAGACCTGCACCAGCTCCCTGGGAGCCTGCATGGGAAAGCGAGCAAAGAAAATGGAAGGATGAATTTTACATAATTCCTTTGTTGATATGCCAGCCCAAATAGTTGTACAGCCTGGGGCACTTCCAACAGGAAGAGCCTAATTCTGTCAGAATAAGAGCATCATATTAAATTTATGTCAGTTTACAAAACAGCACTTGCATGAAAAGCTGTTTGTTTTTGGAAATTTAAATATTTTAAGGCGACGGCGATTTGCTTTGCTAACACTAACTGCAAACTTTAAATTGGGGCTCATCAAAAGTATTAAATGTTCATAATCTTCTCACAGAATCTCACTTCAAATAACCTAAAGTCTCCATTTTAACTTCAACGATTTATTTATTAAATAAAACTCATTAAGTTATTATGAATCATAGGCTGAGGGGAGCTGTGTTTCCAGCAGGAGGGGCATTTCAAACTGGATTTCTAACATCCTGTTTCTTCCACAGCATTTAAAATAACTAAGTGATGATACGCAGGACTAGAGGAAAGAATGAAGCAGAGAAGTTGCTTCATAAATCTCTGGGTCTCAGCGGCGTAAATCTAGAGGAGCGGTGCGCTCCATCATCTTCACCCTGTCAGCACAAAGACAAAGAGCTGCCTCCGAGCCAGTAAAGCTGGTCAGAGGTGAGTCACACACACACACACACATGCACTCTTGAGCCTGGCTCAGTGCACAGCTGACTTGAGTGCCCTTGGCTTGATCTTCAGGCCACAGTTACGGCGACACAGTTGCAGCACCTCCTATAACATCCCACCCTTCACTAACCTTTGTTGTCCCCCTGACCCCCCCCCCCACCCCACACACACACCTCAGGTCTCCTGCTGTCTTGTCACGCTGTACCGAGATCAACCCGAGCATCCTGCTGCGCTGCCAGGAGGTGGTGATCCAAGTCAAGGCCAGAATGTGTGCGTGCAGGAGAGAAAAGGGCTTGAATACATGAGGAGTGCACAGCCCATGAATTATTTGTTGTTGTAATACATTTATTCCTGTTCCTTTCATTTACATGTGCACATCTGTACGATTACAGGTGCAAACAGCTCTTTTTCTCAAGTGATCCATGGCTTGTTTCTTCTGTAGTTAATAAAGCTGCTGCAACATGTTGTAAAAAGATGAAACTTCTGCTGAAACTGCTCAGGTTTGTGTGATGGAATGACTTCCTGTGTGACTGTTTCCAGTGTGATCACTGGGATGTGCTGGTGTCACTTTTTCATTAGCAATTCCTCCTGTGTGAGACGAGAAGTAGTTCTACAGCTTTGGTTTAAAACAAACGTTTTTATGAGTGAAAAGGAAGAAGCGGGTAAAGATAATGGATGGATGGATGGATGGATGATTTAGGTAATTACCAATTATTTATTCATTACTAAAGCCCCAAGGACAAAAATAAGTTACCTTACATTTAGAACTGTGGGAACCTTGAATTTATTATGTGAATGCTTAAGAAGCATATTTATTTATATGAACATATTTAACATGTTCTGCCACTTTTTTCATACAAAATAAAATGAGCTAATTTTACATTCTTTAAGTCTTTAGATCTGTTTACAACCTTAACTGCTCCTTTCACATTTTGTTATACAGTATTTCAGCTTCTTTCTGCAAATGTAAACTTTTTCCAGCTACTTTCAGCTGTTTCATGCTTCTTATAGTTTCTTTCTGCTATAGCTACAGTATGTTTGTGCTTCTTCTTACTTTGTTCTGCTAATTTCAGCTTGTTATGTGCCTTTCAGCTTATTCATGCAAGTTTAAGCTTTATCTGCTATTTTAACTTCAGCTGTTTTTATGCTAATTTTAGTTCTTTTTGAGCCAGTTCAACATTTTTTTTGCTCTCATTTGAACATTTTTCAGCATAATTCAGCAACAACGTGCTCCCTCCACTTCCTTCTGCTAATTTAAGATTTTTTCTGAATGTTTAGCATCTCATGCTGCAGATCTCATGCTGCAGTATTCATACCCTCACCACACACTAATGTTCATGCTGCTGTTGTTACACCATATTATTTTAAATTATTAGTGTTTCATATTATGTTAGATCATTTAGCGTACTGTTTGGCATTCGTTCAGGGGTCACCAACCTTTTCAAAACTGAGAGCTACTTCGTGGGTACGGAGTCATACAAAGGGCACCAGTTTGATAAACTC
>JARVJN010000905.1:296840-307071 GCA_031763805.1 Argolebias nigripinnis | reverse complement strand
AACAAGAACAACAAGAAGAACAAGAACAAGAAGGACAAGAACAAGAAGGACAAGAACAAGAAGGACAAGAACAAGAAGGACAAGAACAAGAAGAACAAGAACGACAAGAACAAAAACAACAAGAACAAAAACAACAAGAACAAAAACAACAAGAAGAACTAGTAGAACAAGAAGAACAAGAACAAAAACAGCAAGAACAAAAACAACAAGAACAAGAAGAACAAGAACAACAAGAAGAACAAGAACAAGAAGGACAAGAACAAGAAGGACAAGAACAAGAAGGACAAGAACAAGAACAAGAAGAACAAGAACGACAAGAACAAGAAGAAAGAACGACAACAACAAGAAGAACAAGAACAACAAGAACAAGAACGACAAGAACAAGAACGACAAGAACAAGAAGAACAAGAACAAGAATGACAAGAACAAGAAGAACAAGAACGACAAGAACAAGAAGAACAAAAACAAGAAGCACAAGAAGTCTTCTGTGAAACAAAAGCTCTTTGGTTCAGTTAAATTTGTAGGAGCTGAAGCCGAGAGCCAAATGACAGCTGAAATTTACTGAAGCTAATAAAGCCACAAAAAAAAGAAGCAAATGCTAAAAGTAAACAAAAGCTATTAAACCTATTAAAGAACCAAAAACTGGCTAAAAGGTAAAAGGAGCTAACTAAAGGCTAAACGCTGAAAAATGCTAGTTAAAAATACAGTACAGTACTAAAATATTAGCTAGAAGCCACTATCTATAAACTAAAAGCATTAAAAAAAACTAGATGATAAAATTAGCAAAAGGGTTAGTTATAATTCAACCTTTTTAGGAGCTAAACGTAGAACAATGCTAACTAAAAAACTAAAAGACTAGCTAGAAGTCATTAGTATCAAAAGATTAGCTAGAAGAAGCAAATGATTAGCTAAAAAATCAAAAGCAGCAAATGGCTAGCTATAAATAACAAAAGCTTAGCTAGAAGCTAAAAGTACCAAAAGACTAACAAACAGCTAAAAACCTTAACGCATCAAAAAGCTAACGAAGATAAAATTAGCAAAAAGGGTAGCTAGATTTGTAACCTTATTAAGAGCTAACAGTAGACAAATGCTAACTAAAAACACCAAAAGGTTAGCTGGAAGCCAAAAAATGCAAGAAACTAGCTAAAATAAGCAAATCAATTAAATTAATTAATAAAATCTAAAAGTAGACAAAGGAGTTAGTTAAAAGTATTTGAAAATTAGCTAGAAGCCAAAAGTAGAAAATTCTAACTAAAAGCTAAAAGTAGACAAAGGCTAGCGAAAAGTACCAAAAGATTAGCTAGAAGCCAAAAGTAGCAATTCTAACTAAAAGCTAAAAGTAGACAAAGGCTAGCTAAAAGTACCAAAAGATTAGCTAGAAGCTAAAAAATACAAGAAACTAGCTCAAATAAGCAAATTACCAATTAAAAGTTATAAGTAAACAAAAGCTAGCTAAAAGTACCAAAAGATTAGCTAGAAGCCAAAACTAGCAAATTCTAACTAAAAGCTAAAAGTAGACAACGGCTAGCTAAAAGTACCAAAAGATTAGCTAGAAGCCAAAAGTAGCAAATTCTGACTAAAAGCTAAAAGTAGACAAAGGCTAGCTAAAAGTACCAAAAGATTAGCTAGAAGCCAAAAGTAGCAAATTACCAACTGAAAGTTACAAGTAGACAAAAGCTTGCTAAAAGTACCAAAAGATTAGCTAGAAGCTAAAAAATACAAGAAACTAACTAAAATAAGCAAATTACCAATTAAAAGTTATAAGTAAACAAAGGGGTTAGCTAAAAGTATTTGAAAATTAGCTAGAAGCCAAAAGTAGCAAATATGCTAGCTAACTGAAAGTAACAAAGGCTAACTAAAATCTAAAAGTAGACAAACGCCAACTAAAAGTACCAAAAGATTAGCTAAAAGCTAAAAATTGCAAAAGGCTAACAAAAAAAATCAAGTAAAAAAAAACAGATGAGCTAAAAAAAAAAATAAAAGCAGCAAAAAGGCTAGCTAAACGATAAAAAGGAAAAAGGCCAGTTAGAAGATAAATGTAACAAAGGGGCTAACTAAAAGCTAAAAGTAGCCGAACAACAGCTAAAAACTATTAGCCAAAAAAGACAGAAATAGTTTGCTGATTTCTAAGAGAACAAAGTTTTTGAAGGAATCAGAGACACAGAGAAATTTTTGAAAATAAAATAAAATATTTTATTATAAAAGATGCAAAAGTCTCGGCGCCCCTCTACAGAACGAGCCGAACATTTTGATAAAACTAGTCAAGACTTGTACAAAAATATAACAAGCCGGGACGCGTTCGTTAAATCGGACATAAAACGCTGCGCGTCTATTTTTAATATAAAAATAAATATGGAGTTGTAAAATAAACCTACACCCAAATGAGCTCGCCGGTTAGCTTTTAGCTGCTACGCAGAGAAAGGAGCTACATTTAGCCGCGAGCTAACGGAGCGAGAGAGGAATGGAAAGTGACGACTGTTCTTACTTCTTTTCCAGACATTCCACGTATTCCTTCTTCTTCCTCCGGCTCTCCTGAGCTGAGATCTGAAACACACACGAAACATTTCGTTACCGCGCGTGTTTGTTTGTTGTGTTAGCAAAATATCTAATGAACCAATGGATGGATTTTAACGGATTAACCGTTAGTTAACCCGATTCAAGGCGACCGCTAGAGTACCACTCGTCAACAAACTATTATACAGCAATCAGGACGAGCAAAGAACTTGTATACATTTTTGACCTTGATTTTTGACCTTTGACCTTGAAGAAACTGATTCATTAATTATGAGACACACCGCGTAGTGGTGGTACAAAATGTGCATCAGGTTTCATTAAATTGTCTCGAGTAGATCTGAAGTAACAAGCAGGAAAAGAAAGGACCCCCGTTTTAACTTTGACCTTGATTTGTGACCTTGACCTTAGCACTGGGGTGATGAAATGCGTTTGTGACACCCGTCTAATGATGCATATGTTTATGAAGTTTCGTTAAATATTCTTGAGTGGATCAGATGTTGTGGTCTAGATGAGCCAAGACTGTTTTAACATTGACTTTGATTTGTGACCTTGACCTTGGCGATGGAGAGATGAAATGTTATGCGACATCCCGTCTAACGACGATGCAGAAGTGTTTTGAAGTTTCAGTAGCATATATTGAGCGGATCAGAAATTATGGTCTATACAAGAAAAAATGTCTAACTTTGACCTTGATTTGTGACCTTAACCTTAGAGCTGGGGTGATGAAATGCATTTGTGACACCCGTCTAATGATGCAGATGTTTATGAAGTTTCATAAAATATTCTTGAGTGGATCAGATGTTATGGTCTAAACGAGCCAAGACTTTGTTTTAACATTGACCTTGATTTGTGACCTTGACCTTGGCGATGAAGAGATGAAATGTTATGTGACATCCCGTCTAACGACGATGCAGAAGTGTTTTTGAAGTTTCATTAACATATATTGAGCAGATCAGAAATTACGGTCTATACAAGAAAATATGTTGTTTAACTTTGACCTTGATTTGTGACCTTAACCTTAGAGCTGGGGTGATGAAATGTATTTGTGACACCCGTCTAATGATACAGATGTTTATGAAGTTTCATTAAATATTCTTGAGTGGATCAGTTGTTATGGTCTAGATTTTTTAAACATTGACCTTGATTTGTGACCTTGACCTTGGAGATGGAGAGATGAAATGTTATGTGACATCCCGTCTAACGATGATACAGAAGTGTTTGAAGTTTCATTAACATAAATTGAGCGGATCAGAAATTAGGGTCTATACAAGAAAATATGTTTAACTTTGACCTTGATTTGTGACCTCTACCTTAGAGCTGGGGTGACGAAATGCGTTTGTGACACCTGTCTGATGATGCAGATGTTCATGAAGTTTCGTTAAATATTCTTGAGTGGATCAGATGTTGTGGTCTAGACGAGCCAAGACTTTGTTTTAACATTGACCTTGATTTGTGACCTTGACCTTGGAGATGGAGAGATGAAATGTTATGTGACATCCTGTCTAATGATGATACAGAAGTGTTTGAAGTTTCATTAACATATATTGAGCGGATCAGAAATTATAATCTATACAAGAAAATATGTTTAATTTTGACCTTGATTTGTGACCTTAACCTTAGAGCTTGGGTGAGGAAATGGAAATGTGTAGGTGACACCAGTCTAATGTAGATGCAGAGTTTCAGTGAATATTCGTGAATGGATCAGTTGTTATGGTCTAGACGAGCAAAGACTTTGTTTAACATTGACCTTGATTTGTGACCTTGACCTTGGAGGTGGGGTGATGAAACATGTTGGCCACACCTCGTCTAACGATGATGCAGATGTGTATGAAGCTTCGTTAATATATCTTGTGCGGATCGGACGTTATGAGCCGGACATGAGAACGTTTAACATCCAGATTATAAAAAATAATGAAAACAGCTAAAAGTCAAACATTTGGTGTGGTAGTAGCCGAGAGTGGTTCTCAACACATACTCCAGTCCAGGAGCTACCACATCAGTGCTCGGCCTCTCATCCTGGCCAGGGAAAAGCAGCCGAGCTCACCTTGTTCTTGATCTTCCGTCGGACCCTCTTCAGCGCCTTCTCCTCGGTCTTGGTGAGGGGGAGTTTGTGGGGAACCGGGTACCCTTCTGCGACCAGAGTCCTCTTCTCTTCTTCTGTCAGCAGGAGGGGTCCTGAACCCTGCAGCTTCTGGTGAATAAAAATACAACTGATAAGCTTTAATTCTGCCTTTTTTCATTCGTTCAACCTTTATTCAACCTTTATTCAACCTTTAACTCCCGGAAGGTCCTGAAACTTTATGATCGTCGGCGTCTCTTGACGTAAACGTCGACCGCCTTACAAAACTGCTTAAAATACGGGTTCACAAATATTTTTGTCCTTGATAAAACTAGTCCTTAAGAGCTGTCAGCCTGAAATACAAATATCAAATTTAAATTATTTTGAAAATAATTGTTTCAGGGCTTTTATTTTGAAAAGACGCCACTATTATTTTATGGCATTTCTCCTCATTAGAACACCCTAAAGGATTATTTATTTTAATTTTTTTAATTTTCCAGTCGAGCTACTTTTTGTACTAAACGTTTACTTGTGCAACACGTGTGTTTTTTCTCTTTACAGCCAAACTAAAACAATTTCGAGATGAGAGGCGTAAGTCGGACGGGAAAGACGAACCTCTTCCGAGGTGAGTTGAAGTCCGTAAGTTTTTACAGATGCTCTCAAACGTAAAAAGCAAAACATCATAGAGTGAGCTAATATAGACATCTAAATTATAGAGATATTGGTTAAAAATACATTATTGAAAGGAATGCTTTATTTTAAGATATGATAATTATGGGTAGGCCTGTCGCGATAAACGATAAATCAATTAATCACATGATAAATAAAAATTATCGACCTCATTTTCATTTATCGGCTCTATCGTTTCTTCGTCTCTCTCTTTCTACTGAACACACTGACGCCTCCCTTTCTCTTTTTTCTTTAAAATCTGTTTTAACCGTCCAAAATCGCGTTTTCGGATCGTTAAAAAGAGCTAAGCTAAAAAAGTTACGCGACGTGTTAAGCTAACAGGCAGACCTCGGGGGGAAAAACCTCCATCTTGTCGAAGCTCCAAAATTAGTGCCTTCGTGTAAAAAGTTGTTTTTCTCTGCAAAAAGAAGCTGCGAACTTGTTTACTGATTATTTTATTAAAAGTTTTGTGTGAAAAACGCTAAAGAGCTCAAACCACCGAGCGTCCGCCATTTCGAGAACCGAAAAACAGGAAAGAGAGACAGCCCATGTCACGTCAAGGCAGGGCCTCCCTCCCACTTTTTTTTAAGAGACGCTGCTTACTCCCTCACTATCCATCCTTTGGTTCAAACAGTCTTATACTGCCATCTAGTGGTCAAAAAAGGGTACTACACCCAAAAATTAACCATCATTCCTTCTTAAATTTTCAATAATTACTAATTATTGTCAAATTTCAAACAATGTTATCGTTTATCGCAATAATTTCTGAGACAATTAATCGCCCAGCTACATTTGTAATCGTGGGATTAGAAAATGCATTTATAATGGGATTTCAAACGGGTGGATTTTATCTCTAAAGACCACTAGAGGGCGGTAAAGTTACTTTGAACATACGGAACGTTTGAAACAATTCTGACATGACAAAAAATTTAGAAGTTTTTTTTTGTGGCTTTTGTCAGAAACTGTTACCTGAACGCACCCAAGATAAATTACTGAATTTAAAAATGGACAAAATCAGCATGGCCGAGTTCTTTCTCCTATGAGACCTTCCAGGGGTTAGACAGTATTTTCCATGTCGGCGCATTCAACAAAAGAACAATTACATAAGAAAAGGGATCGCAGACGTGTTGCCGTGTGTTTACAGCACGGTCAAATTCCCAGTTTCCACCGATGCTTTACTCCGCAAAGCTGTTGACGTTTAATAAATGTAACCCAAGACTCTCCTGGAAACGGAACACAACGGTGAACCGGCATCGATTCGGCGGTTCACATGTCTCATCAGATCAAAACGATCCTCTAAGAGCAACGACTTAACCCCGACGTGGCTGCAAATTTCCAAGTTAATAGTGAAGTTGGTGATGGGTGGAGGAGAGAGAATCTCACATGTGGAGCGGTGAGGAGCGGGGACGAAGAGATGGCAAAGGAGGAGGAGGAGGAGGCACGACCGCCTGACCTCTGTTGCGGTAGCGGGGAAGACGGTGGGAGAGGGAGGTGCGGCGAGGAGGGTGGGAGTGAGCCGTCGCTGTCCCCATGGTTACTGCTGGGAGGGGTGGGCGGGAGCTGGAGGGCATCGTCTAAACAGGAAAGAAAGAGTTGAACGAGGCGTTTCTGCTCACAGACGATGAATATTTTCCTAAATGAAAGTCGTTGATCCGGTAAAGATCCAGAACCTTATGGCGAAAGGCGGGCAACAATGTAACTGTTGGCGTTGGGCTTCGGTTTTACTGTTCATGCAGCAGGAGTGTGTGTTTGTGTGGCGTTGTGTACCGCTGGGCAGGCTGAGGTACTGTCCGATCTCTCCGGGCTCATCCTTTATGGCAACGGCCTTCACGTCGTCGTAATGGTGCTCCTGCGAAAATGACAAACTCGTAAATCATCTGCCAATAGAAACAGAAGAGCAAAAAGACGGATGCTGACCATGTGTTTCCATGGGGATCCTCTGTGAGGAGGGGCGGGGCTTAATACGAGCGTTGGGCTATCCAGCGGCTCCGGTTCTAAACTTTGACCCCCATCGGGCTCCTCCTGTTTCACCAAGATGGCCGACAGGTCCTGGCTGAAGCTCCACTCGAACTCTAAACAAATAAAGAAACAATGAATGTTTTATAGGTTACACTGTTTTAAGAATGGGCCAAGATTCGAGGGCCACTCTGTAACTAAAGAAACTCCATTTCATTCCAGGAAAATAAAAAAACGGAATAAACTTCCAAATTTCGGAACGGCTCGCGTTACGTTCCACACATTTTTCCCTCAGGGAAGCTTTGCTGTAGGTCTGCCAATGGGAAGTAACCAGCAGCTTATAAATCCCTTCCCCAGAACATCTGAGGCCCGTCATTACAGGCTGCCCGGGCGACGTCGCTCTGGCAACTGCAGCGCATAATTTACTTCCAGCGAGAGACGCTAAAATAAAAGACGGGCTTCACCCTCATCATCCTTCACAAGGTACGAAACAGTCGCCACCTTTAAACACAGAAAGGAAATACGCATAATCAAGGGCCCAACGATGAGGTTAGAGAGGATCAAAGGAGGGCCACCAAAACACGATGTGGGTAAAATCTTACAGGTACTTCAGTGTTTAGTCTACTGCGAGCTGCAGGAGGTAGTTTGAGAGCTGGCAACAAACCTCCACGACGGACACAAAGGATGCAACTTGAAACTGAATCTCAACGGTGAATGTTATGGACTCTTCTGAAGCCTCCAAACATGCAAACAGTGGACTACCAAGTATCCACTTTTTAAAAAAGTCATTCATTCAGTTAATTAACTAGTTAGTTAGGCATTTAGTTAGTTAGATCGTAATTTTGTCAGTTGGTGAGTTAGTTAGTTGCTTAGTTAGTTACCGGTAGGTGTACATTTAGCTATTTTTGGGTGTAACTGGAATCCTATGTACTTAATTTCGTTCCATCTCATGTACCACTTGTGGTGGGTAGGTAGAGATAGACAGGTAGGTAGGTAGGAAGAGATAGGTAGGTATAGGTAGAGATAGGTAGGTAGGTATCTATGTAGGTAGAGATAGCTAGCTAGGTAGGTAGAGATAGGTAGGTAGGAAGGTATATGTAGGTAGGTAGGTAGAGATAAGTAGGTAGGCAGGTATAGGTAGGTAGGTATAGATAAGTAGGTAGGTAGATATAGGTAGGTATAGGTAGAGATAGGTAGGTATCTATGTAGGTAGAGATAGCTAGGTAGGCAGGCAGAGATAGGTAGGTAAGTAGGTAGGCAGGCAGAGATAGGTAGGTATAGGTAGGTAGGTAGGTAGATATAGGTAGGTAGGTATATATAAGTAGGTAGGTAGAGAAAGGTAGGTATAGATAAGTAGGTAGGTAGAGATAGATATATAGGTAGGTAAGTAGGTAGGTAGGTAGGTAGAGAAAGGCAGTAGGTAGGTAGGGATAGGTAGGTAGGTATAGATAAGTAGGTAGGTAGAGATAGGTAGGTAGGTATAGATAAGTAGGTAGGTAGAGATAGGTATGTAGGTAGGTAGGTAGAGATAGGTATGTATGTAGGTAGGTAGAGATAGGTATGTAGGTATGTATACATTAGGTAGGTAGAGATAGGTATGTAGGTAGGTATACATAGTTAGGTAGGTAGGTAGGTAGAGACAGGAAGTTAGGTAGGTAGAGATAGGTAGGTAGGTATGTATATACATAGTTAGGTAGGTAGGTAGGTAAGTAGGTAAGTACGTAGGTAGAGATATTTTCCTTTCCATTTTCTGGCAGCTCTGGATTTGTTTTTGTCACAGAAACTACAGTACTGGTTCTCTTGGCCAGCGATCGGGTCCTTTATAGCCATTTTTGGCACTGTTGGCTGTCATAATGAAGGCTGCTTTATACACTTATTGAGACATTTGTCCCACCACTTCTTTCTGTAGACGGTAAAGAACCATCCATGAAAGACTGGAGGGTTTGTCTCCTCTCACAGCCATCACAAGGACCATTAGATATTTGTGCTACCTCCTTTAAGGAGCATAAATTGTCCATTAAATCTGCCAGTACCTTTTCATGCGTCGTTGGCTTCATAATGTATTTAACATTGGATGATTCGTGAAAACAGAAAATAAATGCTGATCTTTTTTTCTTCTTCATGTGTCTTAAACAAACAAGAGCAACTTTTGCGCCTAAAGAAGACGCAGGAAAAGAAATACTGAAGTAAAAGTCACTTTTCTTGGACGTTAATGTTCATGGCAGTGGTTCTGAACAGCGAGGCCCATTTGGAGCAAACGTTACCAGCTTTAGTTTAGGTGCGGCTCCATCCTTTACCTCCATCCCGTCTTTATCGGAAAACGCCACAGCAGCTTCTCCTAATGAGGCCACTCCTGCTGTTGGTCTTGTTAAGCCGAGGCCTGATTGGAATCCCTCTACCGGCTTTTAATTTTATTCTTTTAATGAGAACCAGAAGCTGTCAGCGGTCCTCCAATGCAGAGGAAAACTCATTTGTTGAAACGTTGTCACACGACAAGAACCTGTTTCGAAGCAAAGAGGCGGATCCGACCGGCGTCGGGTCAGCGGACGAGGAAATGGAAGAGATACATCGATCCGCTCTCTTCCTGTTTGATTTGTTGCAGCTGCTGTAAAGGAAGAGGAGCCTTCCTGTGTAGGTAAAACGCTGTGAGTGCAGGTATGGAGCGTGCGTTAATAAGCAGCGCTGCAGGCGGTCGTGGCGGGGGGCTAATGGGGGAGCAGCGTTTGATCTCAGCTGGGCCCCTGCTCGTATTAAAACACGAGCTGGATCAGCACAACAGGAGCCGCAGTAAAACACGCAGCGACAAGAAGGAAGGCCACAGGCTGAGGGAGGACCAACATGAAGCAGGAAACACCAGCGCTCACCAGATTATGACAGATTAGGGCCGTCTAGTTTTAATACCTTTCCAATAGAAGTTTCAGTGTGAAAATGGATAATTTTACCTCTGCTTCTGCTGCCCTCCCCTGGGGTGTACCCCAGGGCTCCATCCTTGGTCCTCTCCTCTTTTCGCTTTATCTTCTGCCACTTGGTTCT
>JARVJN010000893.1:0-10743 GCA_031763805.1 Argolebias nigripinnis | reverse complement strand
AACCCACGCATGCACGGGGAGAACATGCAAACTCCACCCAGAAAGGCCCCCGGACCGGGATTTGAACCGGCGACCTTTTCGCTGAGAGGCAGCAGCTCTACCAGTTGTGCCACCACATAAGCTGAAAAAACCAAAATGCTACACTTCCGGGTTGTCTGAAACACGCTGCCTCCTCACTGCGATAACAACGCTGATAACGTTATGTTCAACATGCTAGTAGGTAGAGTGTGACCTATTCGCCCATAGAATGGGGTGATAACAGTTGATAACGCCCATTCTATGGACTGACAACATCCAAACCCGCTGATATCCATTACAATTTCTTAAATGCAACAGTAAGTCACACACCTGATGCACCAAATGTTTTCAACTGGTGAGAGGTCTGGACTGCAGGCTGGTCAGTTCGGTACCCGGACTGAAGCCATGTAGTTTAAATGGACGCTGTTTGTAGTTTAACATTGTTGTGCTGAAATATGCAAGGCCTTTGCTGAAGAAGACGTGATCTTGATGAGAACATATCATTCAGCGGCACTAATGCATCCTCATACCATCAGAGAGGCAGGTTGTTGAACTGTGGGTTGGTAAGAGGACGAGTGGTCCCTCTCCTGTTTAGTACAGTGTACGTGGTAACTCTAAATTGTCTCTAGGTGTGAGTGAGAGAGTGAATAGTTGTTTGTCTCAGTTGTCTCTATGTGTTGCTGTGATGGACTGGAGACCTGTCCAGGGTGTCCCCCACCTTTTGCACAGTGAGCTGGACATGGGCACCAATGACCCCCACACCTCGAAAAGGAAGAAGGTAAAGATGATGGATGAATGGATGGATGAATGGATGGATGGATGGATGGATGGATTTCTCTGACCACAAAAGGTTTTCCACCTTGCCTCAGTCTAATTTGATTGAGCTTTGGCCCAAGGAAGATCAAGACATTTTTGGATGGCGACATATTACTTCTTCTTTCTCCAGATCCTTAAACTCTTTTGATGATGAACAGTAGCTAATGGGACATTCAAAGTCTTCAACGTTTTTATTGGGGAGCTACATTCTGAAACGGTCACACTGTTTTTAGACACTTTTTTTGCAGACTGGTGAACCTCTGTCCATCTTTACTTCTAAGACATTTAGCATCTCCAAGAATGATTTTATATGTAGCCTTCTTACTGACCTGTTGTCACTTAAAGTAACTAGTATCAAAATGTTCCTCCAGCTCTTTCTTACTCCTTACACCTCACTTTTACAACCCACTGTTGACCCTGTCCTAACTTTTATTGTGAGGATTGTGTTCCCTCGTGTGCTGTCTCCTCCTTATCGTCTCTTTCTGTGTGCTCCGTCTTCTCCCTCATGTAATCATTTCTTCTTCTGCCACCTGTTGTATCTCCAAGGTGTTTGTGTTTATCCCCTTGTTAACGTCTGTCTATACGTCTGCATCTCTTCTTGTCCAGGCGTTGTATCCTTTTCGTGCCCTGTTTCTGCCTCCCTCCTGAGTAATGCCACTTTGACTGGTGATATGTGCTGCAGATTATCCATGCTGCTGATCTAACGCTGCTGATTATTTCATGCTTCTGTGTTCATTCATACTCATCTGCTCACACAGACTCATGTTCATGCTGCTGTTGTTCGGCATGTTGTTTTGCACTATTAGTGTTTAGCGTATTTCTTAGTTTATTTATCTTTGAGCCTTACTTACTGTTGCTTTTTACTATTTATATTTTTGCTATTGTTGCATGTAACTGCGAACCTGTGTACATAATTTCGTTCTATCTCGTGTACCACATATGATGGGAATGATAATAAAACCTACTTGAAGTTGAGTTCTTGTAAGTTTGCTGCATGTCAGCTTTTGCTTTCAGATAAGTTACATATATATACAGGTGGTCCCCGGGTTACAAACGAGTTCCGTTCCTACGCACCGTTTGTAACACAAAATTAACGTAAGTCGGGGACCACACACCAGCCGCCACTGATTCACGTACATGTACGGTACTGTAGTTACCAAGCACTTTGCCTATCCTAACACAGTACCCTACATAATTATGAAAAAAAAAACATTTTTAACCTTAATAAAAAGTTAATATCTTACTTTGAGCTGGTCAAGCCTGTCTCCTTCTTTAGCATGTTAGCTCTTGCACGTCCGAGCTCCGCAGCTTCGTGCTGCTTCACGCGGTCCAAACTGTTTACAGGAAGGACTGTTAGCATGTTAACTCCATACACTTGGAACCAGAAAAAGAGTTGATAACTTACTGAAAGCCGTTTCTCCGCGGTGTCCATCCAAAACAAGCTGTGCCCGTTAGCCCCGCCATTAGCTACACCCGTTAGCGTTAGCCCATCCAAAAGGCTGCCGCAGCTGTTTGTCCGCCTTTTAGCATGTTAGCTTGGTGTCCATCCGACATCTTAGGCTGCTAGGCGGACATCGAGGCGAGCTCCCGGCAGCAGATGGCCTCTCCGCTGCCCGCACAGAACACCGGCTGATGGCACCTCTCCGCCGCCCGCACAGAACACCGGCTGATGGCACCTCTCCGCCGCCCGCACAGAACACCGGCTGATGGCAGGGACAGTAGCGACGGGAAGGTCACCGGATCCCGCGGTGAGCTGGTGGTGTCGGCCAGCGTGGTGGGATGCAGCGGAGCGATCGGCGGCTGCTGCTCCGTGCCTGAGACGTCCGCAGAGTTCACAGAGCGTTTTCAGCTCATTTATCCGTATGAGGCAACCTCTGATCGACACACTGTCCTCCAAAGCCAGCTGCCGAGGCCGGAGCTAACCAAAGCTAACAACAAAATGGCGGACACGGCGGCAGTGCCGAAAACTGGCGGAAACTGTCGGAAACTGCCAGAAACTGTGCAAATAAGCTTAAAAATTACAATTTTAATAATAATAATAATTATAATAATAATGATACTTTATTTATAAAGCCATTTAAAATAACCACAGCTGCAACAAAGTGCTGTACACATGAAATCAAAAACATTTAAACACAAAATTATTTTTTTCTCCCATATTTTTATTAATATGATGCGTTCGTAAAGTCGGATTGCTGTAAGTCGAGGCTGTCGTGTCTGGGACCACCTGTATTCATTATTTCTTCTTTGTCAGTTGCATTAAATTGGCACAACCTATAACTGAATGGCTCACATTATTCTCTACTTTTGGTATTAGCTGCAAGGCTTGATCCAACATTCACAAAATGGTAATTAAATCAATTTACAATTTCATTCTCATCATGGATTTCATCGTCGTCCTTCACAAAATATTGTGAAATACCAGTTTTCACTTTCTGACTTTTCAGAACACTATTCATTACTCGCCATGTTGCTTTCATATCATCAATACTTCAGGAAAGTTCAGGATAATATCTGTAAAATTGATTGAGTAATGGTCATTTCTGTTCTTAAGCCAGTTTTTTGTGGTGGACACCTTGAATTGGGTTTACTGTAAAGGGAATTAGCTTGTAGTTATTAATTTCTGTAGGTTTCAATGAAAAGTGTACAGTATTATGACTTATTTTGGTAAAACACACACACTGACCCTGACAAAAATATTATTGCTCACCTTTGGGGGAAAATCCCAAGAACAAGAACAACAAATTTAAAAAATACAAGCACTGTTGATTTTTGGTAACAATAGAATTGTTGTTAATTTGTTAAATATCTTTCTTCACAGGATCCTAACAGTTTTCCAAGCGTGACGTGGATTGATCTCGGTAACAATGTGGACATCTTCTCCCTGCCCCAGCCCTTCTTGGTCAGCCTCAGGAAGAGATGTCCCAAGCAGGGCAACCTGCCAACCATCCTGGAGTTTGGCGAAAGCCAGGCCAGCGACCCCGCCGACAGGCCCAAGGGTCTAATGGAAGAGGAGGAGACGGATGATACCAACCGAACTGAGAGCATGGGTGAACTCCGATCTGAGGTGGAGGAGGAGATGGATGGAGAGACGGAGATTGAGGAAATGATGGAGGAGCTCCTGGACTTTGACAGGGAGGTGCAGGGGAAGGATGACGAGGAGGACAGCATGTGGATGGTGGGGGAGCAGAGGAGGAGCAGGAGGGAGAGGCGACGGGAACAAGAGGAGAAAGAAGAGAAGGACGCACGGAGGAGCAGTTTGCGGTCGGGAAGGACGGCAGTAATGGCGGTGGACGAGGACGACACCTCCCGCCTGTCCTGCTCCAGCCAATCACAACACTCCTCTGCAGCAATGGAGCAAATGAGGGTGAAGGAGGAGGACCTGAGCTACCTATCAGACCTTTTTACCTGATTATGGGTCGCTGATCTGCATATGTTTCTCTTCTGGTGTCCGTTTGGACTGGTCGGCTGAATGCAGGCTGCAGAGTTGCATGTAATTACTACGTTTGCTGCTCGGTGATCTGATCAGACAGGACAGACATACCAGGATGTGACTGAAGGTCCACAGAATGAACTTTGTATTAAATCACAAGAGGCTTTTATGTATGTAATGTTAATCAGGTCCTTCCTTGTTTTGATCTTAACACCTGCATGTGCCTGTACCACCTCTGGTTACTGGTTCAACATGTGCCCTGAGAAGGAAAGCCAAGCTAAAGGTGTAAACACAGAGCCACACAGAAACTAGCCAGGGCCTTTGATAATATTAAATGCTCCATTTCAACTAAAACTGGAACAGAACCATGTTACTCCCACATAGAGTCTGACAGCACGTCAGATGGAGCAGAGATGGGCACAAATCCACCAATCTGTTGCTGCTTTCAGGTGCTCTGGGTTTTACGGAGTGAGATGTGCTGGGGGGTGGGGATTTCCCCGTTTATACAAATGCAAAGCCAAAGCTGCAAAGGTGTAATGAATGAGACCCAAGAGGATTAAAAGACATTTCTCTGTCTAAAAAAGATAGATGGAGATCATCTAAAATATTTAATAGCCTTTTTCCTCATTATCTAGGTCACACTTCTTTCCATGGTATACTGAAGATCAGCGTGTGTCACGTGCTTACAATGCTGTGTTTATATACTGTATATATTTATCCCTGCTGCTATGATTGCATTCAGGTAAGCAGATCATATCCTCATGCAGTATGTAGCTGTCACCTCCACATGTCACACAAAGCTTTAATAAATAAACTGTATTTTTGGATGTAAAATATACAGTATACAGAAATATATAGAGACAGTATATGTTTAAGGGCAGTTGTGTAGAGCCATGTAAAAAGGTAATTAAAAGCCCATGATTATTATTAGTGTTGTCAAGAGTAACAATATTAGTGGGATGAACTAAATTATTTATTTGTTATTTTCAAGACAAGTGGAGCAGTCTTATTATTATGGAAATAAAGCCTTAAAGTGATAGGTTATAATTTTTGGAGAGATGTACTGTCAAAAAGTAATCAGTGATTAGGGCCCGGTATCAATCATTATAATTGGTATGAAGAAAAGGGCAGAAGTCTTTCTCCAGTATAGGTTGATGAAGAGCCAAACAAGGGCTCATTTTTTGTTTTTAAGCATGAATAAACTTGTCTCAAAAATAACACTTGGTTTTTTTCATTCAACTTTTATTTAGGCAGGTTACTGTAATCCCATTGAGCCCGAGGACTCATTTACAAGAGAGACCTGGTTTCAACATAGAAATATATACTTGGTTATACCTTTTAATACTGTTAGGATTCCAGTGTGTTGCACTATCCATCTCCTCACAAGTACCTTATCAACCATGACGACATATAAAATACAAAACAAAATAACAGGAAAAGGTCAGAAGTCTTCCACCAGATTAGCTTAATTGTTAGCAAAAATGAGGTTCTTTTAATACCAATTTCCATACATGCAAAAAAAAAAACACCTTAAGTACAACATAATACTGTAGTATGAAAGAGCACTACATCAGCTAACATTAACCAGTTTTATTTCCTGAATAAAGAGTGCTTACCTTGGCTGTATGTTCAAATATGCATTACTTCAACATATTTAGTTTCCATTATTTATGTGGGGGTTATTAAAAAGAGTCAGGTTTCACTGTGATTGAGGCTGTAGAAGCCTAATAGTGAGTTGGTAAAGTGTATAGATGGGAATTTCATATTGAGGTAACAGCTCTACATCCCAAGTGTGAAAACCATGGCTCTAAAAATTTACCATTCCCCAAATTTCCAGAAAAGATCATTTGGCTTCAATTTCAATAACAGAAGGTGAAGACACTTTGTCCATCTTTAATAATGTTGATGCAACAAACTAAACATGATGTGTCATGTAAAAGTGTTAAGGGAGTATACTGTATTAGGTAATGTAGCATTTTTTCAAACCAGTGTCATTTTTTGAGAAATAGTTTTACATGTCTGGAAAAACAACTTTCAAGAAAGCATGCCATTGTTTGACTTATTGTCAGCATAGCCTTAGACTTCTGCCCTTCAGATTTTGTGCTCGGTGAACTAAGTATTAATAACTATTTGACAGAACATCATTTCAAAAATAACCAAATTGTCCCTTTAAGCAGGAAGTAAATGGGAGTATCCAAAGCAAAGCTTCATGCTAAAACAGTTTAAATCAATCAATGCAAGCTTGACCTCAATCTCCTGTGAAGTTGTGGTATGAAAATAAGAAATGGAATATTTTAGCGAGTGGAACGGTATAGGCATTCACAAAGAACTGTCAGCAGTTCAGATGTTGGACTAATTGAATATTTACTGTCATTGCACATCAGGTATGTGATAAGACTGCAGTGCTCTTCTGCCTGGCACATATAAAAAAACAGTAAAATTCTAAAATGTGAATAATATAGCAAAAAGTAGTAAAATAGTATTTAAAAATGAATATATACATTTACTTAGTTTACGCTTAGCACCTACACACATGAATTCAAGGAGCTGATGACGCAGGGAAAGAAACTGGTTTTCAGGCACCTACACCTCCTACCAGAAGGCATGAGGGTGAACAGATGTTGTGCTGGGCATGAGGGGTTGGCAATTATTGCTCTTGGTCTCCTGAGACACAAGAAATCATCCAGGTAATGTCTTCTAGCGAGGGTAAGGGACTGCCAGTAATGTGTTGTACGGTGTGTATGACCCTCTGCAGGTTCTTTCTTTCTGCCACAGTGCTGTTGGTACACCAAGCTGTGAAACTAAATGTTGGGACACTCATTGGTGCTGCAGTTAAAGGCCACAAACAATTTTTCCTCCTGATGGTTTCTTCTAAGTATTCTTAAGAAGTGGAGTCTTTGTCGAGCCATTTTACCAGCATGGGTGTGTTGGAAGTCCAGGAGAGGTCCTCAGCTGTAGGTGTCCCGAGGAGTTTGAAGGACACCCGCTGAACACAGTCCCCGTTGATACTCAGTGGGGCTGAATGCCCCTTGTGTTTCCTGAAGTCAATCACCATCTCCTTGGTTTAGCTGGTGCTGAGGTTGTGTTCAGAACACTATCCTGCCCGATTTTTTACTTTGTCCCTATATGCAGTCTCATCCCCTCCACTGATGAAGCCAATGACCATGGTGTCATGCTAATTTAATAATGATATTGGAGGGATGGATGGATGATATACAGTCATATACAGTCAAGGGGATCAAGATGGGGTACAGGCAGGGCAGCCAACTCGGGACCCGAAAGTCCCAGGTTCCGATCCCCAGTCATTGTACATCTCGTGTTGTCTCTGAGCAGGACACCCTATCCCCCAATTGCTCCCCAGGTGCTTTTAATAGCTGCCCACTGCTCCACCTGAGGGTGGATGGGTTAAATGTAGAGAACCATTTTCACCATTGTTTGGGAACATACAGTGATGACAACATACAACACATTGTACATTTGCAGGAAGTACAAGAGAGGGCTCAGCACACAGCCCTGAGGAGAGCCTGTGCTGAGGGTCAGGATGGAGGAGCAGGTAGAGGCAGCCTTGACTGTTGAGGATGATCGGTCAGGAAGTCCATGATCCAGGTATAAATAGAGGGACGAAGAGCAATGTTGACCAGTTTGTCCACCAGACTGTCAGGTATAACGGTGTTAAATGCTGAGCTAAAGTCTATTATCAGCATGTGGCTGAGTGCTGTGTGGAGCGATAAAGTGACAGTGTCTTCCGTTGATCTATTTGCTTTGTAGGCAAACTGATGTGGGTCCAGGTATAACAGGAGAGAAGCCTTGATGTGGTGTAGGATGGGCCTCTCAGAACATCGCATGACAACTGATATCCCAGGTCTCTCTTGTAAATGAGTCCTCGAGGCTCAATGGGATTAATCTGCCTAAATAAAGGTTGAATGAATTAAGGCAATAGGTCTGTAGTCGTTGGGACAATTTGGGGCAGAAGACTTTGAGACAGGAATGATGGTAGCTGAATTCAGGCACTAGGGGATGGTTGTCTGTGACAGTGAAAGGTTGAACAACGTGGTCAAGACTCCCACTAGCAGGTCAACACAGGCACAGTGTACTTTTCAGAGTACACTATCCAGTCCGACTGCTTTCCTGGTGTTTACGGTCTTCAGCACCTGCCTCACCTGGTGTTCCTAGAATGTGAATGTACTTTGATTGGAGGACAATGGTGGTTGTGGACCTGTGTGTGGAGACTGCCTCGTAGTGGGAGAAGAAAGTATTTAATTTTTCAACCAGCAATTTGTCAGCAGTGATAGGGATGGGTGTTGAACCCTTGTGTTTGGTGATGCTCTGTATCAACTGTACACCCCCAGGGTTGTTGTTGGCCAGGTGATCCTCCGCTTTCCTCTCATGCCTCTCTGCCCTGACTTGAAGGTCAAGATCCAGGTTCTAAGAAGTGTCCTGACATCTGTAGTCATCCATGGTTTTGATTGGGGTAGATCCTGTGTGTGCTTCTCCTCTGTAACATTGTCAGTGCAGCTCTTTATGTAGAACAGAACAAACTGTGTGCTCTTGTAGATTAGGATGTTCAAATGTGCTCTACTCCATGAGCTCAAAGCAATCTTGAGGCTGGAAGCAAGCGTCTTCCGCCCAGATTTTAATGTTCTTTATGACAGGTTTGGATTGGCGCAGGTACGGTACATTGAAATATGCACAAATTTTATCTAGAAACATACGCGCACCATATTTACCATGTTTTTGCTAGATGCCACATCAGCAAAAATGACCATCCCGAATAAATACTGGTCTCAGAAGGTTATGTGCATAATTATTTAGTTAAAATTATACATTTAGGAAATGATAAGCTTCAGTAAGTTGAGTAGTGGCAGTGCTTTTCTCATTATGTAATGCCAACTGTAAAAAAAATTAAATTAATAAAAGTAGACCTATATCTATCAGAAAGCAAGTCCCTAACTTTCCATATTGCTGTATTTGTCAAAAACATGATACATAACAACCTAACTCTTCTGAAATTCTGTTCTTGCTTTTGGTTTGGATGTGCCACCCCAGCGTTTTGGTTTTCACTGGCCCCCACTTTTTTTTTCTGGAGGCGCCACTGCATTTTGAAGCAATCACTTGCTAAGAAGCAATGTGTGAGGGTTTCACTTTTTTTTGTATTTCTGTGTGTATTGCTTGTTTTCATCAAGGTCAAACCTAAAGAAGTAAATATTCCTTAGTTTTTGTGTCAGGATTCACTCGGAAAGCGTGATTAAAGCCCAGTGGTGCAGACAGAACCTCAGAGACCAAGAAGTATAAAAACTGAACACTTTAATAAGAATAAACAAACTGCTGTCGTGACAGCCAAAAACACTCACGTGTACCAGAGAACACAAGGGATACCAGACGATGCGGCTGCAAGGGACAGGACTAACAGAACAACTATATATACACAGATAAGACAAGACATAATTACAACACCTGGGAGCACAAGGGTGGGGGCCGTTTAGATAAAGGAGAAACATGGTACACAGACAAGGGATGGCCACAAGATGGAGCCATCCTTACATTTTTTTTGTGTAATAAGAGTTTTTGTTGATCTGTTTTGTGTAATATTTTCTTAATCAAAAATCATACCTTTCTGGAATTTATTAAAATTTTTCTACTTTAGGATCCTGTTAATAGTTCAGATTGAATGGAAACGACTTTTGTATTTATTTATTTTTCATGAACAGTTGACAAACCCTGCCTTGTTGTACATGACCTACCTCAGACTCTTTCTAGAGTGGTTTGTTAGTTTTTTCTGTCTCTGCTTCTGAGAGCATGCATGTTTAACCCGTACCCTTGTACCAAGTTATGCATCAAATTGTTACTTAGGTGTGTCGTTACGCCCCTGCACACTCTACAGAATAACGTCTGATTCAGGGTGCAGAAAAAATGGCAAAAATATTTTATGGCAACACCTCCAAGATGCTATAAAAAATAAATACTATTATGAAACCAGTTTTTTGCTAGTTATAGTAAAAAAAAAAGCACTATATGGTGTGTGCTTGTGTTTCTATAAATTTTAAAGAGCATCTGGGAAGTCTGAGGAATAACGCTGCTGTGTACAGAAATCTGCGGGACAGAAAAACCCAAACTGAAGAGTAAAATCTGAATCTGAGGGTTATTTGTTGCTTTCAAATACAGCTAGTATTTTGACATTTCTGATCACTAACATAATAAAAATTAGCAAAAATAAATTTTCTAATTTGGTTATTGCCAAGTTTTAACCTCAAATTTCAAATCTTGCTTCAGTTCCCAAAGATGTGACATATAAAAAACAAACTTTGTTTTGTAATAATCAATTAAAACAACCACAGTTTATTTTAGCACCATGTCAATAATCCTGTTTCCTCAGTTAGGAAATTAAGTTCAGCTTTCCTCGGATGGATGGATGGATGGATGGATGGATGGATGGATGGATGGATGGATGGATGGATGGATGGATGGATGGATGGACG
>JARVJN010000883.1:26337840-26349896 GCA_031763805.1 Argolebias nigripinnis | reverse complement strand
CGTCCGTCCGTCCGTCCGTCCGTCCGTCCGTCCGTCCGTCCGTCCGTCTGTCTGTCTGTCTGTCTGTCTGTCTGTCTATCTAAGAAGATGAGAGGTTTTCTCACTTCTTGTGGTGGTTTCTGCTGCTGACCCACATTAGCTGCAGGACAGCAGAACATATCTGGACTCTATGGTATTCAATCAGTACAGTATTTACACAGTGGGCTAATACAACGTCAGAGTCAGAGGTAGGATACAACAGAGGAAACAAATGTGTGTTTTTAATTTAAAGGCTTTATAAAGACAGCAAGCGGCAGAACTGTACTGTAGAGTCCACTGCCCCATCAGTTTGGAGTACTCCAGTTATAAACATGTCTGTAACACATCAGAAAATAGTCAATGAATGTTTATAACTGATTAACTTTTGGGGTCAACCCAGTTTAAGTTAGCTGTCACAGCCCGCTGACACTAGATAACACAAAAATGATTATATCTCAGTCAATATTGTGTTAAAATTTTGTGCGGTAGTGGCTGAAAGTCATTCTGGTACAAAGTATGTACTTCAAGACAAGAAAGTTCATGCTCAATAATCATGCTGCACGTATGTACATGGTTTCTGATGGTTGACCCACATGAGCATGATGGATAGACGGACGGACGGACGGACGGACGGACAGACACTTTATTAATCCCAGGGGGATATCTGAGGCATCCAGTAACATCCAACAATTTTTTGTCAGGTCATCGGGACAGTTTCTTTTTTTTTGTGCTGAAACATTTCATCTTTCATCTTGAAGGCTTCATCAGGCAAGAAAACACACAACACAAAACTGATTCTTCCTCCAACAGCTTACTCCATTATGTACTTCAAGTGCTACCTGTTGTTAGCAAAATATTTACTGAACCACTAGACCAGGTCTATTCAACTACTGGTAAACTGCTTGGGGGGGGCGCATAGTTACTGAAGCCATTAGCTCAGGGGGCGGACATCCAGTAGTTATTGTTATCAAGTAAGTTTGATTTATGGTTTAAAATCTGGTTTTATTTATAAATGAATCAATTGCTGGGCCAGACTAAGTTCACACATGGGCCTAATTTGGCCCCTGGACCACCGGTTGGATAGCCCTGCACTACAGATATTAGTGGAAAATCTCATAAAGTAATAACAGGGGGTGCATTTATAACTCCTAAAATTTGGAGTCAGCCCAAATCAAGATGGCCACCACAGCTAATCACACTTAACGACACATAAATGGCTCCAAGTCACAGAGATGAGCTAAAATCGTTCTTTCACAACACAGAGTCTGAGGCACAAAATAATACGTTTGGAATTGTCTCATCTTAGTTTGAAACTTTGACGTGAGTACACGTGCACTCTTTAGTTAGGCCTGTGATGTGGTTGTGATTCTGTAACTTTTTTAAACAAAGTTAGACTGAAAATAAAGTTCAGTGAACGTCTTCTACCCTGCATGCAACAATAGAACTATGATACATAGACTCAAAAATAATGAAAAAATATATTTTGTATAAAAGTACAGTACTTGTCAGGTCATGGCAGCACGCCTGCTCAGTGGTTAGGAGTGCCTCACAACATGAAGGTCCTGGGTTTGTTCCCCACTTTGGACCGGTGGTCTTTCTGTGTGGAGTTTGTGTGTTCTTCTCGTGTTTGTGTGAGTTCTCTCTGGTTTCCTCTCATTGTCTATGAACCTGCATGTCCCTTCAGGCCTCCCTGGCTAAGGAGATCAGTGTTTGGTTAAATAAAGAGTAATGAATAAAAAAATAAATGTTTGCTTCAATCTCTGTTTTCCTTCATGTCCAGCCTCCTGGCCCAAACAGAACCAGATCAGTGCTGTGGGATGACGGCGTCACAGTGATACGGATGGCCTGTAGCTTCCTGGTCCTGCTTGCTCAGGATAGTCTGCTGGATTACTTAGATAGAGAACTTTACTAAATGGCTTTTCTGAATGTTCCTGTAAAGCACCCTGAGACAACTTTGTTGTGATTTGGCGCTATATAAATAAACTGAATTGAATTGATTCCACAGCAGCTTTGCTTTCAAGAAATATGCTACAAAGTATTTTTATTTCAGTAAACTAGTCAAGTGGAAACGATAAATGAATCCAGCTGCCCTCTCTTCTCCTCCCCCTCTCCAGACACCAATAGCTGGCTGTTGTGGGGCCAAACTCCCTCCATCACTCATTAACTCTGCCCCGTCATACGAGCTCGGTTGGTGACGTGGCTGCTTTCAGATCATGTCCTGATCGTTCACGTTGTCCCACGTACTCCATTACACTCTTGTCAAGTATTGATTGATGTCACGGGAGCCTATTTGGTGCTCACAGCTGGTCAAGGGCATGAAAACATGAAGGGATTATGAAATTACTACCGGTAGATGCAATCCACATGTGATTCATGTTATTGGGGCCTTCTTATAGTTCTTTTTTTATTTGTACTTTTTGTTTTGAGTTTTTACATAATTAAACATTGAACATTCCCTACCTTCACTGACAACTGAACTAATACACATAAAACTGTGAAGAAGAAAAGAAAACAAAGAAATGCACAGCACAAACTGTATATACATATACCACTTTAAAACACAAAAATAAGTCATGATAAATATACAAAAACAACAAAAATTCACGACAAAATTTTCTGGAAATTACAACAACCCACTTTGTCAAGTTCCATTCATCCATCCAGTATCTTTTACCCGCTTCTTCCATTTTGGGTCATGGGGGTCACCGGCGCCAATGTCCAGCAATCTCTGTGGGAGAGGTACACCCTGGACAGGTCTCCAGTCCATCACAGGGACACACAGAGACAAACGAGAGACATACCATACCATTTTATTTATAGAGCACTTAAAACAGCGACAAGGTGCTGTACAAACAAACAAACAGGCAACACATAGGCAACATACAAAATGAGGTAAAAAACAGAATACTGTATAGACATAAAATTGTCACAGATAATAAATATAACGACCAAACACAGATCATCTGGTGTTGAAAGCAACAGAACAGTAGTGAGTCTTTAAAACAACCATTCACTCTCTCTCCCACCTAGAGATAATTTAGGGTTACCAATCAGTCTAACATGCATGTTTTTGGTCTGTGGGAGGAAACTGGAGTACTCAGAGAAAACCCATGCATGCACAGAGAGAACATGCAGGCTTCACCTAGATAGGCCCTTGAACCGGGATTTGAACCAGGGACCTGCTTGCTGAGAGGCAGCAGCTCTACCAGTTGTGTCACAGTGCTGCCCACTTTGTCAAGTTGCTAGATATATTTCAACCCAGCACCACCGTTGGTCAAAAAGATCAGAAGTCATTTGTAGAACAAAGGTCACCCTTTCCATAATATATACTGTACTCTCTGTTTCCATTCAATTACTGTTAAGTGTTTCAAGTCTTTCCAATTTACTGTGATTAGTTTTTTTTACAACCAGTAATAAAATCTATCCATTCATTCATTCATTCATTCATTCATTCATTCATTCATTCATTCATTCATCCATCCATCCATCCATCCAGCCACCCATTATTTTCCACTTGTTCCCATGTCGGGTCACAGGGCAGTATCGTGAGCAGGGAGGTCCAGACATCTCTCGCTACAGCCACCTCTTCCAGTTCTTCTGGGGGACTCCAAGGTGCTCCCAGGTCAATTGAGAAGCAGTGTGACCTGGGTCTTCCCCGGAGTCTTCTCCCAGTCAAAAAGGCTCAAAGCACCTCCATAGGGAAGCATCCAGGAAGCATCCTTACCAGATGTCTGAACCTCCTCAACTGGCTCCTCTCGATGTGGAGGGAGGAGCAGCAATTCAACTCCATGTCTCTCTTGGATAACTACATTTCTCACCTTATCTCTAAGGCAAAGTCCAGCTATTCTGCATAGGAAACTCATTTCAATCGCCTTTATCCATGATCACATTCTTTCAGTCCCTACTCAGAGCTCATGACCATAGGTAGAAACGTAGACCGACCAGTAAACAGAGAGCTTTGCCTTATAGCTCAGCTCCCTCTGCACCACAACGGACTGGCATAGAATCTACAATACTGCAGACATTGCACCAGTCTGTCTGTCAAACTCGTGCTCCATTCTTCCCTCACTCATGAACAAAGCTCCAAGATACTTGAACTCCTCCACTTGAGACAGAACCCCACCCTCAATCTGAAGAGAGCAATTCACCCTTTTCTGGTTGAGAACCATGGCCTCAGATTTGGAGGTGCTGATTCTCATTCTAGCCACTGCAAACTGCTCCAGTGAAAGCTGAAGATCACGGCACAATGACGCCAACAGCTGAAGATCACTGCACGATGACGCCAACAGCTGAAGATCATGGCATGATGACGCCAAAATGACCCCATCATCTGCAAAGAGCAGAGATGGAATCCTGAGGCTACCGAAATGGAAACCCTCCACCTGCACCAAAAATTCTTTCCATAAAGGTTTTGAACAGAATCCGGGACAACGGGCAGCCCTAGCAGAGTCCAACTTCCATCCTGAAGGGGTCCACTACTGGGAATGTTGTTGATATGTGTTCGTGATGGACAAACTATGACTGGCACAGAAGTCCAACAACAGAACACTGCTCGGGTTCATATCAGTGAGGCTGTTCCTCCCAACCACGTCCCTCCAGGTCACATTGTCATTACTCACGTGGGCACTGAAGTTCCTCAGCAGAATAAAGGAGTCCCCACCTGTTACACCTTCTAGCAGTCCTGCCAAGGACTCCAAGAAGGCTGGATACTCTGAACTGCCATTCGGTGCACTGGTACAAACAACAGTCAGAGCCTGTCCCCCCAATCAAAGGCATAGGGAAGCCACCCTCTCATCTACCGGGGAAACTCCAACACACAGGCACCAAGTCGGAGTGCTACAGTAGACCCACACCAGCTCAATGCCTTCACCAAGGGAAACTGCAGAGTGAAATAAGGTCCAGCCCCTCTCAAGGAGCCCAGAGCAGAAGAGTTCCAGAGCCCATGTTGTACATTGAGGTGAGCCCAACTATATCTAGTCGGTACCTCTCAACCTCGCATACAAGATCAGGCTCCTTCCTTGCCAGAGAGTTATGTTCCATGTCCCAAGAGCCAGCTTTGGTAAGCCAGGGTCAGAGTGCCAAGGTCCCCGCCTTTGGCCACTGCCCATGGCATCATGCCCCAAATTTTATGGTCCTTTCTGCAGGTGGTGGGTCCACAAGAATGCAAACCTATGCTGCTCCTTTGTGCTAAGCCAGACTGGGCCCCATGGGTAGAGCGCTCACCAATGAGCCCCTTCCCCTGGCCTGGCTCCAGTGTGGGGCCCTGTTAACCCACGTCCGAGCAAGGGACACTTAGTTCATTGATTTATGTTGTTCATCAAAAGTCTTCTGAATCACTCTTTTTTTTCTGACCTGTCACCTAGGACCAGTCTGACTTGGGAGGCCCTACCAGGGGCAGTTCTAATTGCCCCCAACAGCATAGCTCCTAGGATTATTCAGGTGCACAAGCTCCTCCACCATAAGCTGGCGATTCCAGGAGGAGTAAGAAAGATTGTACATGCCAAAAAACATTGTATACAACACACAATTGTCAACTTTAATATTACTCATGTAATTGGGACAGTATGTGATACAGTAAAAAGTTAATGTAAAAATTACTTCAGACAGGTGCTGCCATTTTGTAGTTTTCTCTCAATAAGCCTATATTGTATAGCCAGTCTAAAGAACTATATTACCCAGAAGCCAACAGTGCTTCCGGCCATTCGTCTGAAATGGAGGGAAAGTTTTGATACAATCCGAAAAAGTTCGGACTTTATTCATGGCGTTAGACTCTTCAGGCGGCTGAGGTGAGCTGGTCTGGGAAGCTCAGTCCTCACCTCCTTCTACAGAGAGTAGGGAAGGCTGCACAGAAGTCTGTTGGAGTCAGCCTCCCCATCAGAGACATCTACACCCCCAGATATAGGAAGAGGACCCCCTGCATCATGACAGACTCCACTCACCCAGCATAATACGATGTATGCCACTAGTTTTTTTTGGTTGGCACTATTTTGTGAATTGGAAAGTTACACTCTGTTGTTAAGGCAACCCCTTTTTCTCTCTCTGTGAGCTACGGTGAGAGTGGGACAGTGTGGCTACCAGTTAAGCAGTGAATGATGTCTCATGTCTCTTATTAACTTAAAGGGTAAGTTAATGTTTCTGTAAAGATGTCAACACAAGCTGCAGATGGTGAAGAAGAGCTGGAGCTAGAGTACTTCTCCACAGCTCACCAGGACTTTTTCATTCAGATTTGGACTCGATTGGGACCATTGTGTAGTTTGTGCTGCTATCCAAAGGTCCGTCTCTCTAAAAACATCTTGGTGCTCAACGGCTGCAGAGAGTCGATCAGAACCAAACCAAAACCATACCAATATTGGTTAGTATCCTGCACAATACATTTAACTATGCTGTTAAAATTACGTAAGTTTAAGAGTTTAGAACAGTGCAAGAGTGTGGGAAGGTTTACTAAAGCCTTAAATTTATATAAACACTAAAATAAATATACATTAGGTTCCTGCTTCTCAGTTTTTCACTTATTGCATGGGGGGGAGGGGGGGGGTCATAACCCCTGCTATAAACGCTGGACTACTGTATATGCACATTGAAATTTTATTTTTAAATTTAGTGGGCTTATATTCAGGTGCACGCTATAGTCCAGATATGATGGTAATATACCTGTACTCGTTTAGTTAGAATTGCAACACAACTTAATAACTTGTTTTATCATAATACTGGTAGTGAGATGGTTTGACATTTTGTCCCTGATGTTTGTTGTCTTGTTTTCACAGTATGCATGATCAATATTTATTAAGGTAAAATAAGTTTTAAAAAAGCTGTTTCTGCTTTTCTGAACTAATGTGACAGCGTACAACAAATGACTCAAACATGTAAACAATACAAGGTGATACACGTAGCTCCTAAGAAGATGGCTGCCAAAAATCTCTCCTGGTGCTGTCACTGGCCAAGCTTCAGTTTTCCTCTTTCACTTGTCTGAATCTCAACCTGACAGAAATGCTGCGATCCTTAACCGGGCTGTGCAAAAACAAATGTCTGCAAACCTCAATAAACTGAAGCAATGTTGCAGAGAATAGTGGGACAATATTCATCCACAACCAGGTGAGAGACTGGCAAATATCCACAGTCAGAAAGACACTCCTGGGAGCTACTGCTGCTAAGCTGCTGAATCAGGAGCTGGATGCAAAAAAAAATCTCACAGCTTCTTCTTCTTAGAGCAGTCGTCCTCCAGTAGGAGAGTTGGGGGTTTGATTCCACCAGCAGTCACATGATGAAGTGTCCCTGGGCAAGACACTGAACCCTCATTGTCTCTGATATGTGTCCCATCAGTGTATGAATGTGAAAAATCACTGATGAGTCTCAACAGATTCACTTATCGTTGTAGAGATGTAGTAGAGTGCTGTATGAATGAGTGTGTTGGAGGTAAATGAGGACACAGATTGTGTTGTAAAGATTAGATAGAAAGACATTATATAAGTCCAGTCCATTTACCATTTGGTTTTATTTAATAAATGACACTGTGGAATCTCTTGTTTTTGTAGACTAGACCTTTTATTTTTTAAATAATTTAATCATTTTAATGATGTGTAAAAAGCCTAGAAGTGAAAGCAGGTGGACATTTTTCTCAAGACTTCAGATTGTGAACCTTTTCAAAGAGCTTGTTATGATCATGTATGGTATGCACACAAACATTTTGTAAATCATACCCCACACGATGTCACACTCCAGCATAGTTCTTTATTTTACAGACTGAAGGACAGATCAAACAGTAACATTTTACCTACAGTAAAAAAAAAAATCCTTTTCTACCATAAATACCGAAGCAGTGGAAAAGATGAGATAAATAATATCTTGTGACATTCATATAATAACATACAAAGACAACTTAAATACTTAAATACATAATTCTTTCTTTAAATACTTTGACATAATATATATTCACAGGCGCGCTCGGTGGAGCGCACTGACCTTCAAACAGACAATTTCACAAAGACACATGCGCAGGAAGGACGTCTTCCTGCCGTCAAGACAACGAGAGAAATTCAAGTTGAGAAACTGTCAATATGCATTAAAGTGCGTTTCTGTGGCCCTAAAGACGGTCATGTGACTTTCAAGTGTGAAATCAGTGAAAAACTTACTGGGAGGCCAAAAGGACAGCCTCGAAATGTGTTGTCAAACGAGAGGTACTGGTGTCGGAAAGGTTTGCTCACACAACTCCACATGACGCACTGACATTTCCAAAACATACATAAGAGAACAGTTGGCGGCACAATGACCTAAAGCACAGATCAAACAGACGACGAGCGTCGTGGCAAACGAGCAGAACAAACACAAGCTCACACATGCACTGTGTGTGTGGGTGGAATACGTTTAAATCTTAGGCTTTTTCTGAGCGTTTCAAAAACCTTTTAATGATCTGTCACGAGACATTAATGAGCTCCGTTACAGCAGAGAGAGAAAATACGTTCACCTCAGCAAACCTCTGAACAGATTAGACCTAAGGCCAAAGAACTGCTGATTAATACCTCGTGATTCCACAGATTTTAGTCAGAGCAGGAAAGACAGACTAGAATAATACCATGAAAAAGCCAACAATGCGTATCATATCATGTGGGTCACACAATCACTCGGGTTGTCAAGTATCGCCAGGTATTTGGTGAGTTTAAACTGCAAGTTTTATAAGAAAAAAATCATAAGCAGAACTCTGAGTGACGCCTCCTCCTATAGACACAGACACGACTCATGTAGTCACAGTTGGCTATTAAAGTTTTGAATGAAGTAAACTGAAATAAGTTTAGTTCTTCTCTGGGGTGTAGGAACTATAAGGCACATTGAATTTATTCAAGATTAGTCCGTCATCTACCACAGACAAACACCCGCCTGCCTCCACCCTCATTTACCCCACTCTGGGCCCTTGAGCAAGGCCCTTAACCCTCACCATCTGCTCCCAAACAGGTCTCTCATGAAAATGAGTCCTCGTGACTCAATGAGACTACCTGTATAAATAAAGGTTAAATAAAATTAATTAGTAAAATTACGTATCTTCAGCAGTTCGATGACACTAGCAGTTTAAAATACCACAGAAACAGATTCTACTACTTCAAGTCCTATTTCTACAGGGACTCAACATAATGTTGGGCATCTGGGGGTGTTTTGTCATTATTTTGTGCTGTAATTTAAACCTGGGCAGTGGCATCTTTAACATATTAGTTGAGGTGGTCTCTCATGTAAAAAGCACATTGTGACCGCATATTAAAAACTGAAAAAAGTTTTACAAGAGGATTTTACTCATTTTTGCTTTGGCTAGTGTGTGCAATTTCTTCATGGCATCTTGTTGGATGCATCTTGTTGGATGCATCTTGTTGGATGCCATGAGAGGTTAGAAAAATGTTTAGTTGGTAAATTATTGACAGTTTATCACAAAAAAGTTAAATCATGTCATCTGGACAGATTCTTTTTTGGAAGAAATGTTTTGTCTTTCATCCAAAAGACTTCATCAGTCTGAGGCCTGCCAACAGGTTCTGTCATATAAATAGCACCTTATTGGTGTTTCAAACCAGCCCTCTGTTGAATTCCCAGAAACTGACTTTACACATGCAAAAAGAGGACAACGGTCTAAAACGATTGATCATTTGTGCATAACAACCAAATGTTTTAGGCCTGATGACCAACTTGCTACTCACAGAAACAGCCTGAGGTCACCAAGGCCTAAATGGTTCAGAACAAGGTTTGTAAGCTCAATCACCCAGGTAGATAGATCACAAGAAAGTTCAATCATATCATCTGAACAGGTTATTTTTTGTAAGAAACGTTTTGTCTTTCATCCAAAAGACTTCATCAGTGTGAGGCTGGCCACCTGCCAGTCTGAAGTTGTCCTCAGGCTGTTTCTGTGAGTAACAAGTTGGTCATCAGGCCTAAAACATTTGATTGCTATGCACTGGTGATGGATTGTTTTTGATTGATGGTCCCTTTATGCATGTTTAAAGCCATTTTCTGGGAAGTCCATAGCAAACTGGAGTCAAACGCGTCAATAAGACGCTATTTATACGACAGATCTTGGTGGCAGGCCTCAGACTGATGAAGTGTTCCTGATGAAAGACAAAATGTTTCTTCCTAAAATGAACTATCCAGATGACAAGATTTAACTTTTTGTAATTTATGTACCTAGATGACTGAGCTTACAAACCTTTGTTTTTGTTATTTTACCAACAGTTTAGCCCTCCACATGTTAGGGCCCATGAGCCCAGCAGTGAGGTGAAGCCAACTTTAATATTTACGCACACAGTCAACATTACTTCTCAAAATGGGTTTTGTCAAACAAAAGACACTGATTTAGGTAAATACCATTTTTCTTATTGTTTCAATTTGTCAAAAGAGTTCAAGCTTTGATTTGTTTTAACTTACCCCCTTTTTCAGATTTCAGCCAATTTCAACAAAGTGAATGGGAATTTGGTGTTCACAATTGTTTATTTCCAATTTATCGTGGGGGGGATCTTTGGCTTGTTCAACCACTTTATGATAAGAAATGTCAAGCCTGTATGAGTTTTTGTGGAACCGCGGTGTCTTCCACATTTGCGTTAGTTCTGCAGACAATGCTCAGACACCGCCACTCCTTTTGACTTGACATGTGACTAAACTAACTGGCTCAGGTTTGTTAAACACAAAGTCCTGACTTGCAGTAATCAATCATGTGTAAGGGCTAATATTTCAGAGTCCAGCAGGAGAAACTGCAAACAGTGGAGCGATGAAAGTGATCTGTGGCTCCAAGGTTCAGTCAGCCACCAGACCACTGTGACAAAAATTAAGTTCATATTTGAGGCACTCTGTTGACGTTCCTCTCAGAGAACTCCACACCAATCATTTTCCTTTTGGTACCCTCCCGTGCTGAAGTCCTGACTCAGAGCGTTCTGTGGTTTCAGTTTTAAACAGCAGCACTTAAACTTAGTCCTTCTGACAGATGGATTCCCACTTCGACTGAGTAGTTATGGACTTTTCCAAGAATGTGGCGTATTGGCACACACTCTAAAATAGACATAAAAAAGGTAAAAGGGTTCATTGGATTATTCTAAAGGCTTTTCTAAATACACTGGTTCTGACAAAGCTCCAGCTCATGGCGCAGCTTGTAATCCACATGAAGGGCTCGAGTGTTTGATCAACGAGCTGAAGGATAACCAACACTGAGCAGGTCAGTCGGCGTGCAGGCTGAAGCCACTGGATGGTGTTGAACAATAATTCTTCCATTAACAGAATTAAAGTGCATGTTTGACTCCAAAAAAGTCCTCAGTGATTTTCAAAAGGCACGTATTCTCAGGCTGGTGGGTGATCTCAGCCTTGGAGATTCAAATTTGATTTGGTCCATGTCTTGAGTTTCAATTTCAAATCCATCAGTCAAGTAAAACAGTAAAGGCATCACTCATCTAAACAAGTGAAGTTTTCAACTATATCACTCTTTAAGGTCCAAACTACAAGTAATACACCAGGAGATAAATAATTAAATAAAGACATAGATAGACTTGCTGTAGGTGTTCTAAGGAGATGGCTGGATCATCCATAACTATGGGGGCTCCTTGGGTTAATGGGGGATGAATCTTCTCTACCGTTCTGGCCAATGAGCTGATACAAACGGTGGCTGAGGTTCTGGACTTGGCAGGTGCCCAGAACACAACCCACTCTCATCAGCTGTGCGTTTTTAGGGTAGTGGTGACCCCCTCGCAAATGCGCCTGGCCACGAGATCTCTTCAGCCTCTGCTTGATCTGTGACTCCTCAGCAGGCTGCGCCCAGGCCAGGCCAGGTGAGGCTAGTCTCACTCCTGATGCCGGGGGGTGTCTCAGGAAAGCAGGCAGCCATTTTGGTGGTTGGCCGTGGGCTGAAGATGTGACACTGTTAGCTTGGCTTCCTGACGAATAGGAAATCTCTTCTTTCTGGTCCAGGCTAGAAGAAAAAAAAAAGAAATCAGAAAAAACATTTTATTTAAAGCTAGGGTATGTAACATTGTAATGTAGTCTGTAACTTTTCAAACAATATATTTTTAACATATTTCTTCACT